>JACCPG010009029.1:0-18782 GCA_016069955.1 Drepana arcuata
TATTCCCGAAGTCATTCATCACACTGGGGATACACTGTGGTACTGATATTCTTTCTCATACCTATATGTTTCTATAATATAAATAGACATTATAATATTCTATAACAGTTTTTGATATAAATTGCATTAAAAATACCATAAGACTTTCAACGCAAGACGTGATCTGGTTGTAACATTGTACACGGAGCTACATATGAAGTTATGAACCTAAAATTGCATACCACAAATTGCATATAGTAATAAATCCTTTTAGAAGCCTCACCTCTCATTAAGAAAATTCATATTTGCATATAAAAGGATGTTGTTGAAAATAGTGACTTAGGCACAGTGTACATTTGGGGGTACATAAGACAATCATATTGCTTTGTCATCCGCAGTCCAAACACGTAGCCTCATCCCTTTAACTAACCCTATCGTTCCCTGAAAGACATACATTTCAGGCGTGACATCGCCAGAAGCGGCTATAAATTGTACGCTGATATGGAAAAACGACGGCAAACTGTCTTTATCGTCTTAGCGTAGTCCTCCTAGTCGTACGTTAACCCGTCGTGTTGCGGCTCTTTGCGGGATTTATTGAGGGAGGCTGCCGACCGCAACTTCCCGGTGGCCGCGGGATCATGCGGGACTTCGGCACGTCACCGCAAGCCATGGATCAAATGTCAACCGCGTCTGCGTAATTACAGCCTTATCTTATTTAAACTACATACATGCATAATCCCAACGAGACACGTTACAAAGCGATAAATTTAGCTCCCATAGACAAAAAACGGACAAGTACAAGAAGCGTGTACATAAATAGATCTTAGGTATATCCAATATGTTTACAGCATCATGTTTCCGAGCGCCTTGATAACTAGCCATCCAATAAAATATTCATTCGCTGTCGAATGCCTTCTTTACATTTTTATAACTTATTTAACATTTATTCGTACACAAGTCGTAGCGCAGTTGCTTGCAAAATTTTATATTGCAAGTTCAAGACCTTGTTTTCTGAAGTACATACCTATTTCCTTAGTAGCTATATCATGCCTACTACCCGTCGTCATGAACTTTAAGATGAAGGTATGTTAAAGGAAATCTGCATACGTTTCGGAAAAAAATCAAAGATTTTACTAGCTACCTGTGAATTTATCTCCAAGGAGTCAACTGCCTCATCTGAGATGCAAAGCAAATGCAAAGTTAGGAGCCTGCTTACCCATTAGCAGACTTGTGCGGCAGTGTTTGAAAATAGAAAATATTTAATCTTGGATGTCCTGTCCCATTACTATTTGGCTAAAAAGTGGCTATTTAACTTACTCAGAAAGAGAAAGCAAACAATTGCGCTTTAGCGGATAACCGTTGGTATATTGAGTACAATTTTACAGTTTCAACGTATGTTTAAAGAGCTACGCGCGCCGGTTAAGTTCCACGTACAGATAACTACGACACGCATATTATAACAACGGTAATCACGCGAATGTTTTAACTAGCGTACAGTAGCATTATGAAATTCTCTACGGGCAATTCCCAAAACGGGAGCGCGGTCCCTGTACATGCAAATAGAAAACTATAAAAGCATACGTATAATATTCCACTCTACTCCTCGAATCCTTTGTCCCACATCTGTGCTAGTGTACAAAGAGATACAATGCGCATGACGTTCTCAACCCTACCGTTGGCTGCACCATCTGACGCAACACAAATGTTGCTATTCTTTTGATTAGCTTATTGATTTTCTGCTTTATACGACCGTTTACAGACTTTAATATAACCTACCTCCATTTAAATACATAATGCTTAATAATGTACTGCGTTAATTACTATAACACAATAATTTGGGACAATTTCACATAAGTTGACCCGTTGCCAAAGCGAATTAAAGCTAGTATTGTGGGAGTAAGTACATGTATCCTATATTGAATATACAAGACCACTATATACATGTGTATGTAAAATCTAAGATTAGGGTACATATATTCGTGTTCTTCACACAAATGTCCGGCGTGACCACAAGCTTCGCAACCAAAAACGCAAAAATTCTGGTCATTCAACCAGATGCCCGTCGTTTAAGTTAAGTTATTATGTAGCTAACTATATATGAATAGGTTGCTAATATTATAGGTATATTCTATTATAAATATATAAACATATTCAAGTAGGTAATTCGTTAATATTAAAGTAGTTGTTTGTTCTCACTTAAAAGTATTTTAGATAAAAAAATGATAATACGTAAGTAATAATAATTATAGATAAATATATTAAATAGTATATATCTTGACACCTTCCCGCAAAGGTCCCCGAGGGGTAGGCAGGGGTGTGTAGGTAGTAGCAATCTGCGTTGCAGGCAACTACTCGAACCACTCGGCCACCACTGCTCTCAATATTAAATTATGTCGAAACCACGCCCAAGCACTGAAATTGCTAAATACAAGTAGCCTAACATTTTAACGGCTATATAGAAGTAGCCGAAGTAACATAATGTTAATATAATTAACCTAATTGTTACCTAGTCAATAAAACGAGAATGTAAATAGTCGTACAGACGCAACGGAATATTGTAACCATAAATTATTAATATATTTTACATTTCTGTTATTCTTTCTTTATTAATTATATTGTGTATTTATTTTATACCACCCTGAACTTAATACATACATATATACATAACATCACGCCAAGTCCCTAGCGGGGTAGGCAGAGAGTATAGAGCGCCAGTTCTCTCTAGACTTACATACCTCTTTCGCCTCGTCCACATTCATCAGTCTCTTCATACATGCTCGTCGGTTTCGAGTACTCTTAACATCTCACTAATAACATCAACTCTTAACATACATCCTCTTCCTGGTCTAAATCCACCTTGGGATTCCCAGAGAAACCGTTCGGATCGCTCTTGCATTCTTATGGTCAGGATCTTCGTGTACACTTTACTAGCTAAGCTGACCAAGCTGATGGCTCTGTAGTTTGAGCAGTCCAATCGTGATCCCTTTCCTTTATAGAAAGGCACGATGACTGCTCGCCTCCAGTCGTCCGGAACATCACCCTTTTCCCAGCAAAGATTGCATAGCAAATAGATGACGTCCCACACCGCTGGTCCACCGTACTTGATCATCTCAGCCGTAATCCCATCTATTCCCGCAGCTTTTCCACATTTCAGACTTCTTATCGCACTTACAATATCTCCCATACTTATTTTATCCGCTATAGGATCCTCGACAGATTCTGTTGGAGGCAGCTCTATGAGTAGATCAGCGGCATCATCATCATACATATCTTTTTAAAATTCACTCCATCGCCCGAGGACGTCTGTTTTATCAGTCAGTATGTTATTGTCCTTCGAGAAAATCACATTCATCCTACTACTAGCTGTAACACAATTTCTGGACTTCTTAACTTCCCTCCAAAAAAGTTTTGCATTGTCCTTGAAATTATGTGACAGTTTTCGTCTACAGGTATTCTGAGCTATTATCTCTTTCGTACGATTTTTTTGCAAGCGATATTTTTCTTTCATCTTTTCTTTCATACTTTCACTTGAGCTGGACATATCCAAAATGTCTTGCCTTGCATCCTTCTTCTTTCACTTCATCATCCCACCAACCTACGCCATTTTTGGTTGTCCGACCTTTCGAAATGCAACAAACCTCTTTCGCGGCGCATAATATGCTGGACTTACGGAACTGCCAGCAAACATCGACAATCTCAAAGACATCTTTCGGTGGACAGACTAGCTGTTCAGATACCCTTTCTTGATATGTGTCTCTAATAGCCGCATCTTGAAGCCTCCAGCTTTTGATGCGGTCTGCGACTGCAGAACAGGGACCCCCAGCGGGGGATCGCCAGCCCGCGAACATACCTGTTATCCTAGTTATAACTAGGAAGTGGTCCGTTCCCAGGTCAGCTCTCCTATACACCCTGGTGTCCATCACCTGTGTTCCGAGTCGCTGATCTATTAGAAACAGATCTATCATGCTTCGCTAATTTTTCCGTTCCCATGTATACTGATGAATCCTTTTGTGGTCGAAAATGGTGTTCGCCACAAAAAGGTCTCTTTCCACACATACATCTAATATCAGCTTGTCTGTCTCGTTCACTCTCTTATCACCATACTTGCTGAGTACTGCTTCGTAATCCTTACGGGCTGTCCCGACCCATCCATTCAGATCACCATAAAAAATCAGCTTTTCATTCCCTATTTTCGTCTCTAGAACATTACTCACACATTCCCAGAACTTATTCAGGTCGCAAGTGTCCGCTGAGGCCACCGGAGCATATAGTCGGGTAAGGCCTATTTTAAAGCGAACCCAAATAAGTCTGGGGCTCACCAAATCATAACTTATCATACATTCTGCCAAGCGGCTGGATGATGGAGTAGAATTCCCACTCCCTGGCAGGCGTGCTCGGTGTTTGCCACTCCTGACCACAGCACTAAACACCCGCCCGGGAGCTCGTCTACTCCACTACCCTTCCGCTTGGTTTCAGACAAGCACACAACATCTAACTCGCTCTCTGTCATAACATCGATCAATTCGTTCATCTTATCAGCCATACCTCCTCTTACATTCCATACACCCATCCTACACTCCACGCTCCACTTCCCGCCGTGAGGCACTCCGCGTGATGGGTGGCGGTCCCCATCGCCGCACTGTGCAGAATTTTTCGCACCAGCGGGGACGGACTGGTGCGCGTCGCCTCGGGGGCACGCCCTAACAGCCGTCCGGCCAATGCGCATCGAGTGGAATTGCAGCCCTCTGGGCTGGCAGGATTTTAAGGCAGGCAGTTAAGACCCTCTTTTCCCAAATACACTTGTACATGGGATCCCCAAATTGTGCTAAACCATGTTTCACATTGGTTTCCCAACGTAGAACAACCGTTAGAATTATTGACCAAGAAACTAGTAGTGCTCTTAGCACTGTGCACGGCACAGCGCGTTCAATCGCTCTCCCTAATTAAAGTGAATAATATTAAATCATCGCCAAATGGAATCAAAATTGCTATCTCTGATATTGTGAAAACGTCAGCTGCGGGTCGTGATCAACCTATTTTAAGTCTTCCATATTTTACTGAAAACAAAAATATTTGTCCAGCAACAACATTAGAAGACTACTTGACAGCAACAAAAAAGATAAGACCTGATGGTACACACAACCTGTTGCTGACGTTTAAACGACCATACAAACCTGCGACCGCCCAGACCATAAGTAGATGGATAAAACAAGTGTTAGCTGAGAGTGGAGTGGACGTGTCCGTGTTCGGTGCACACAGCACGCGGCACGCGTCCACCTCCACTGCCAGCGCCGCGGGCGTCTCGGTCGACGTTATACGCAAGTCAGCTGGCTGGACCAAAACGTCTGAAACCTTTGCGAAATTTTATCAACGTCAAATAATCAACGAAGAAAGTTTCGCAACGGCAGTGTGTTTCCCTAATTCACACCAATATTAAGTAGGCATACTGAAATACGATATACAGCCACTATCAATGTTATTAATTATAAATTGAACTGATTTGTGAGTACGACTAATGATTATTCGGATAAATAAATAAAACATTATTTCTTTGTCATAATAATGAAACAGTCGTATTACTTACTTCCTTAACAAGTAATTAAACCAAAACTTTCATCTCTAAACATCTACATTGTTAATTATATCTGAAGAATGAAGCTATGAAATATAATACATGATCAAACGAACTTCACAAGCGAAGTTCGATCAGTATTATATGAATATGCTTCATTCGAAGATATAATTAACAATGTAGTACTTTAGCCTACAAGGCAACTTCGCACGTATTTAAAAGTAAGTCTTTTGACTAACGGAAACTTCACCACTCCGCGCTCACTCACCTGCGTATCTGTCAGTTGATATTCGTCATTCTTTTAGAGATAACAAACCAAAACTTTAGGTAGGGTCTACCAGGGTGGGAGGGAGATTATATCTTCGAATGAACCTGTACAGGTAGATATGAAAAAAATACGTATTGATTTATGAACTACTGCGCGCGCCACTTAGCACCTATAAATTTTATAGTTACAAATATACCAAATAGTGTGGGTATCTACATACCTAATTTAAAGCCTAGACTAGATCATATCTAGCTTCGTCGGCTAGACAACGTCCTACATCTATAGAACTAATGTGGTGGAAGGACCTTCCTCAATAGACAACAAGATATAATCTCCCTCCCACCCTGGTAGACCCTACCTAAAGTTTTGGTTTGTTATCTCTAAAAGAATGACGAATATCAACTGACAGATACGCAGGTGAGTGAGCGCGGAGTGGTGAAGTTTCCGTTAGTCAAAAGACTTACTTTTAAATACGTGCGAAGTTGCCTTGTAGGCTAAAGTACTACATTGTTAATTATATCTTCGAATGAAGCATATTCATATAATACTGATCGAACTTTGCTTGTGAAGTTCGTTTGATCATGTATTATTACTGTATACTACTTTATTTATACGTTAATGAGGTTGCTATATAACTCTATGAATTTTTCAACACTGAACTCGGCGCACTCCCCTGGTGCATTTTAAAACTAATTCACGTTCCAATTAAGCATCTGCACAATTCGGCATTGTGCGCCACTAAGTCACATAATGCTCTTTAGTTGGAAAACTTCCAAGGAAACATCAAACACGCGCTACCACCACCAAAGTTGTTTTATTCTACTATATTAACAGTAGTCTAGGTTCTACTCTATGGTCAGAACTGTGGATCTGGATGTGACGTCGTTTATTGAGGCGGGAGACTTTAAAACTAACAAAACAACCATATTAGTGTAGCCAACTTTCAAATGACCTATGGTCTATTGAGGAAGGTCCTTCCACCACATTAGTTCTATAGATGTAGGACGTTGTCTAGCCGACGAAGCTAGATATGATCTAGTCTAGGCTTTAAATTAGGTATGTAGATACCCACACTATTTGGTATATTTGTAACTATAAAATTTATAGGTGCTAAGTGGCGCGCGCAGTAGTTCATAAATCAATACGTATTTTTTTCATGAAAATGCTTGTCATCGCTCTGCAATACATTTTCTCTCCGGACTTTAATTGCATCGGACGTTCCGTAACATTCGTATTCGGTGCTTACTGCTGATCCTTCTGGTGAGTTCTTATGCTTATCCTTATGTGCGCTCATTGCCTTCCTCACTGAAGTCTTTCAATATGTATTCGTTTTTCATAGGTCATACATAGGTCATCATAATGATATGATGACATATGAAGGTCAATTGTATTGGAAACGGGAATATTAATTTCAAAGAACCTTATCTGTTGATTATTATTCACAAATTCTTTAAGATATACCGAACTAGCTCATAAACAGGAAGTACCTACATTTAACTAAGCAGCCCTTTCCGTGTATACATAATGTTCATCAATATGTGAGTACCTTTTTAGCCGCAGGTAGGTGTTAGAGCCAACCCGTCTATCATTATTTTAAGCATTTATTAAAAGTAGACATTACATTGTATCAAATTTGTCTGAGCAGCAATTCTAAGGCGTATATAGTCGTGCTTGAGTAACGGCGATGGACTTGCTATCTGTTACGTTAAAATCTAAAATATTTCTCTGGTGGAAAGTGGGCATGTGGGTACTATCTATACACCTCTGCCTACCCCTTCGGGGACCCTTGTGGGAAGGCGTGAGGATGTATGTATGTATAATATGTTTGTGAATAGTCTTTAAACAATGGCATTTGCGACCTTTAAATTGTTTATTCATTTAATCATATCTCGGTTATATTTTGTGATTTTCAATGCGTAATAACGTAACGCCTTATTAAGGTGTGCTAAGCGAAATTCTTTTGTTGTGAAAATATTGATATTTAAGTGTTATACGACGCTAGTCCGCCATGTTTGAGCATGCGTAATCACAGCCCTGTATTCTAGAAAATCGATCAAGCTAGGTCAGATCCCTGGGAAGCCTGAAATTAGGTCATAGCTGCTTATGTGAAGGTCGGCCGCTCAGATTCGGAATAACTATTAGGTAGGTACTACCAAATTGGTATATTTTAATATTACCGCCGTATGTGTTAAGCAAAATTATTTTAAATTTACTAGGTATCAATTCAGTTATTTCCCAATGTGGTTATTTATATAACTAGCAACCCATATGTTGGTGGTTATTCAAACTGCCCTTTCATCTCTTCTAGGTAAATCATCAGCCTCACAGATTGCCTCACAGCGATACATTATAATCTATAAATATGTATGAGTTTCTGATCAAGCCAGACTTATCGTCTCTTATTTTGTCTTCAGTAGAGCTTAGTCGCTAGGTACTCACTCTTTTGTAGGATAGTATCGTGTCCTGTGAACAGTAAAGTTTCCAGAACAAGGCACCATTGTGCTGGGAGAAGCGAGCCCCGGTCCTTCATTATTCTAGCAAAGCAACTCAACTCGACTTAAAGTGTGATAGGTATAGCTGGTGTTGTTAGCGTCTATATAGGGAAACCGATTACTATCAGGCGGGTTTATGCTTTTTTTCCAGTGTTTTTATAATATTTAAAGCAAAATAAAACATTATTGGTAAACGAAGTTGGAACTGCGTACGCCGAAAATATATGATACATATTATACTAGTCACTTTCACGGTATAGATCATAGACTACTATTAATATACTAGGAATAGATAGGATAGTTCGCTCGAAGCTCTGTCGCACTTCTTTCGCACCAATATTTATAATTTGACTTCCGGAAACAAAAACAATTTAAATATAACTAGGGTTCACATACAAAATGAAAATCAAAAATATTTTATTAAACGTAAGGGGAACACTTATTGTACGCCACATACAAAACTGCAGTTACTTTACCACCGTTTTCGAGAAGAAAGGATACCTATCAAGAAAGGAAACGGCGAAATAATCTCCGCGGTTTCCTTTTACCTAAGGGTAGAAAACCCCAAAAATTTACATAAAATGTAATAAATACTTTGCAAGAGATTAAATATTTTGATGATGTATGATAAGATTATTCAATTAGTTTACGTTTTAAAAAAAACATTAATCTCTAGAAATATAGGATAGATTTTGAGGTAGCGTATATACTATTAAGGTGTCAAACAACTACGTGGCCCGTTTGATGGTAAGCGGTTTCCGCCGCCCACGGCCGCTTGTAATATTAATATAATGGTTCTAGCCGCTTAATGAACGTGGAATTATTGCAAATCCTAGCAGCGCGCTCCTGATCCGCGACACCGAGCTTCATACATGTTACGTATGAAGTGTGGTCAACAAATACAAATTAAAAGAAAGTACATAAGTATGTATTTTCTATCCACATACATACATATCATCACGCCAAGTCCCTAACGGGGTAGGCAGAGAGTATAGAGCGCCAGTTCTCTCTAGACTTACATACCTCTTTCGCTTCGTCCACATTCATCAGTCTCTTCATACATGCTCGTCGGTTTCGAGTACTCTTAACGTTCCGTCCTTCAGAGTCCGATCTATTTGATCCAGGTAGTTGGAACGTGGCCTTCCTCTGCCTCTTCTTGCACACACTTTTTCTTTGTATATCTGTTTCGTCAATCTTTCTTCACTCATCCTTTCTATGTGTCCAAACCAACGTAACATGCCTTTCTTCATCTTTACAATCACGCCCTTATTCACGCCAGTTGATTTGCGAATCTCTTCATTGCGGATTCCATCTAATATCGTTACGCCGCACATTTTTCGAAGAGATCGCATCTCGACTGCATTCAAACTATTTTCATACTTCCTCTGACATACCCAGGATTCGCTGCCATACAATAAGGTAGGTACCAATATCGCGTTGTGGACAGCAACTCGAGCATTCTTGCTCAGACTTTTACTGCCAATCAACGCCGACATGGCTCCATTCACCTTATTTCCAGCAGTTATCCTTCTTTCAATATCTTTTTCATACTTTCCATCTCGTGTGAACATGCTTCCAAGATATACAAATTCATTCACTTGCTCTAAAATTTGCCCATTTACCGATATAGCACACTCGGTAATTTGTTCATCTCTTTCGAATACCAGAACCTTAGTCTTGCCAGCGTTTAGGCGCAGCCCCTTCTTTTCACATTCTACTTTCATTATGGTAACTAGTGACTGCAGTTCGCCCTCTGATGACGCCAGTAAAACCGCGTCATCGGCGTATAGTAGGCAGTTGACCACTAAGTTTCCCATTTTCACTTCACATCCGTTCGTTCTTAGTGCTCTCAGACAGTTATCTAGATATATAATGAACAGCCAGGCAGACATGATACACCCTTGTTTGACCCCCGACTTCACATCAAACCAGGGTGACATCTCACCGTTAACCCTAACGCACGCCTCGCTATCACTATAGAGTGATTTCACGGCATGCAGTAGGGAACTGCTCACCCCATATCCAGGCAACACGTCCCAGAGTTCCTTTCGTACGACTCTATCAAATGCCTTCTCCAAGTCGACGAAAGCGCAGAAAACCCTCTGGTTAATATCCAAAAACTTTTCCGCGATTCCGCGAAGCGAGAAGGTTTGATCCATACATCCTCTTCCTGGTCTAAATCCACCTTGGGATTCCCAGAGAAACCTTTCGGATCGCTATTGCATTCTTATCGTCAGGATCTTCGTGTACACTTTACTAGCTAAGCTGACCAAGCTGATGGCTCTGTAGTTTGAGCAGTCCAATCGTGATCCCTTTCCCTTATAGAAAGGCACGATGACTGCTCGCCTCCAGTCGTCCGGAACATCACCCTTTTCCCAGCAAAGATTGCATAGCAAATAGATGACGTCCCAGACCGCTGGTCCACCGTACTTGATCATCTCAGCCGTAATCCCATCTATTCCCGCAGCTTTTCCACATTTCAGACTTCTTATCTTACAATCTCTCCCATACTTATTTTATCCGCTATAGGATCCTCGACAGATTCTGTTGGAGGCAGCTCTGTGAGTAGATCAGCGGCATCATCATCATACATATCTTTGTAAAATTCACTCCATCGCCTGAGGACGTCTGTTTTGTCAGTCAGTATGTTATTGTCCTTCGAGAAAATCACATTCATCCTACTACTAGCTGTAACACAATTTCTGGACTTCTTAACTTCCCTCCAAAAAGTTTTGCATTGTCCTTGAAATTCTGTGACAGTTTTTCGTCTACAGTCATTTGGAACCTCTCACGCTTCTGAGCTATTATCTCTTTCGTACGATTTTTTGCAGGCGGTATTTTTCTTTCATCTTTTCTTTCATACTCTCACTTGAGCTGGACATAGCCAAAATGTCTTGCCTTGCATCCTTCTTCTTTTTAACTTCTTCTTTCACTTCATCATCCCACCAACCATCGCTATTTTTGGTTGTCCGCCCTTTCGAAATGCCACAAACCTCTTTCGCGGCGCATAATATGCTGGACTTAAGGAACTGCCAACAAACATCGACACTCTCAAACACATCTTTCGGTGGACAGGCTAGCTGTTCAGATACCCTTTCTTGATATCTGTTTCTAATAGCCGCATCTTGAAGCCTCCAGCTTTTGATGCGGTCTGCGACTGCAGAACAGGGACCCCCAGCGCGGGATCGCCAGCCCGCGAACAGACCTCTTATCCTAGTTATAACTAGGAAGTGGTCCGTTCCCAGGTCAACTCCCCTATACACCCTCGTGTCCATCACCTGTGTTCTGAGTCGCTGATCTATTAGAAACAGATCTATCATGCTTCGCTCATTTTTCCGTTTCCATGTATACTGATGAATCCTTTTGTGGTCGAACATGGTGTTCGCCACAAAAAGGTCTCTCTCCATGCATACATCCAATATCAGCTTGCCTGCCTCGTTCACTCTCTTATCACCATACTTGCCGAGTACTGCCTCGTAATCCTTACGGGCTGTCCCGACCCATCCATTCAGATCACCACAAATAATCAGCTTTTCATTCCCTTCTTTCGTCTCTAGAACATTACTCACACATTCCCAGAACTTCCTCCTAGGGGTTCCTCTCGCCTCCGGACCGCTGTAGTGATTAGACGTGCTCTGCACACCTCCAAACAATTATTTCTTACGTCAGTATTACGCGAGTGTCATAGTACAGAAGCTAGTGCTCAAACATTGCAGTGCAGTAAACCATTGTGAGTCGAACTTAAAAATACTACGTATCCACCTATCCAAAAGGGAATGTTGATTAATTAAATACAACTTCCTTAACCAAGATAAAAATAAAGCTACCCTCAACCGGCCTAACATTCCGAAGAGGTCTCGCTAAACTGGACGGAACGCTTAATTGTACCATTTCGTCGCGACGCGACCAGCTTACTTGAACCGTAAACAACATTACACCACCTCCAATACTCGCACCTTAATTCGGCATACATTATTTTGTGATATTTTTGTCAACCTAATCCGATAAAATATGCCGATAAATCACTCACCGCCACACACACCGCAGTCATCCGTGCCACCAGCTCCTTCCATATACATATCACAGCCTCAAAAGGACACAATATTATGTCAGGACTCTGATACGGCATCCGATAGGTTGCAATCCGATAATACCTTAGATCAACACATAACAAGGAGACCAAAGCGCAAACATGGAGATGTAGCTAATGCGGAGCTCAAAGTATTGCTGTGTGATATAAGTAAACAACAAGAGGCTGAGTTTTTGTCTCTAAGACAGGATATGGAAACTATTAAAATACAAAATATTGAATCCCAAAGAACTCTTGAATTCCTCTCAGAAAAGTACGATACTTTATTACAAAAGTTACAAAACGTTGAAAAAGAAAACTCGAATCATAAAGACCGTATAAAAAGTCTTGAAACTAAAGTTGATCAACTAGAGCGCAGCATAAAAGCGTCTGGTATAGAAATTCGTAATATTCCAACTGTTCGTCAAGAGTCAAAATCAGACTTACAGACCCATGTTCAGCGTCTAGGTGAAGCAATTAGTCAGCCAATTAAAGACAGTAATATTCGTGATATCTTCCGCATCAATACCAAGACTAAACCCGGCCCCATAGTGGTGGAATTTACAACGACATCATTAAAAGAAAATGTCATTAAATCGGTTATTAACTTCAATAAAACTAAAGGAAGAGAGGATAAAATTAATACTTCGCATCTTAAAATACCAGTGTAGCGGAGCTACTTTTATCTAAATTAATGTTTAGGTTACAATTATCTTGTACTTATAAATTAATAACACCTAAATTAATATTACACTATGAATTAATATCTACAACGGAACTATTTACAATTTAAGCACTAGTTATATATATATATATATATATATATATATATATATATATATAGAAATAAATTTACAAACTTGTACAAAATAATGGTCGGACACACACACCCGATTTCTTATTAGTGATGTGACGACCGGTTCTAGCGGCCCGCGCGGCCGACGATGCCTACGGCGGCCGGCCGGCGAAGAGTCTGTTTCCAACCGCTATCGATGCGAGACGCATGACTATTTTCTCCCAACTTACATATCGTGCTGTGTTTACGTGTTGCTTATCATTTCTGTATCTTTCACCGCTTGCTTTACCTGTACTCCTTCTTCTTCTAAACTGTGTTCCGTGGAATAAATTTTATACTTGTGCTTGTACCCTGGACTGCTTTTATTTACGACGACCCGGCAAACCCGTCAAGGTACTCGATAGCCAAAGACATTTCCCGGCATACAGAACGAGGGTTGTTAATCATTACACCACCCTCTTACACCAGGAACACCTACACCTGTCTATGTTGCGGATAATCTAACCACCAGCACAAGGCGCTTATACTTCTTAGCTCGGGAGCATGCTAAAACGCATCATTATGCTGGCTGTTGGATTGCGTACGGCAAGGTTTACATCCGCGAGAAAGAAGGCCTGCCAATGATTCGTATCAATTGCGAAGAGGATATTCATAACCTAAGCATAAAAAAATGACTAGCTGATAAGTTAAATTGTAATATACACTTATTCTCTGTATACTTTCTGATTATTAAGACACATTCAACAACCACATATGCACTTACACACTACACAATTTTACTACTATTACTATTACTACTATTTACACTCTACTTGGCACTTCATACTTACAGATCACATATTATAACAAAAAACCGTCTAAAACATCAGTTTATTGGTTGGGAAATCAACATCTTACAGGTTAGTCACATAAATTGTTTACTATTAATGACCTTTTACTCTTACTGGTCTAGCTCAAACGTGAATTCAGAATATGTAACAAATATCCATATTAACAATGCATCATATAAATAAAGACTTAGCAAATGACTTGGATAATCTTACATTAGCGACCTGTAGTATATGTAATATAGATAGCTGTGCCAAATTATTTAATAAGGAGCAACGATCATTAAAATTACTATTGCAAAATATAAGAAGTATAAACCACAACTTTGACCAATTACAAACATTGTTAATGCGTTCTAATGTGGATTGGGATTTTCTCATATTGACTGAGTGTTGGTTACGCAAAAATCTAAACGTCCCTTCATTAGACGGCTACAGTCATGCTTCTACTACTAATAACCTTACTCAAAATGAAGGAGTCGTTGTTTACTATAAGCGCGGTTTGTCATTTAATATATCGGAACCCACTTTGTTAGATGCGAATTGTTTAATGATTAAAATTGACCGAACCACAGATATTCTTGCTATATATCGCTCTCCAAGTGTCAAAGATATAAAAGATTTTTTAGAGTCGCTTAACAATATCCTCTCTGATCTATCTTCCTTTAGTAATATTATCCTGACGGGCGATTTAAACCTTGACATTGCTGACTCTTCCAAGGATCCCCGGATTCAAAATTATATAACCCTATTAGCTTCTCATAGCATGTTTCCAGCGCATAATATTCCAACTCATGTGACTTGTAACAATAACTCAACCTGTCTCGACCATGTCATTTTAAAGACCAAATTCCAGGCTAAATGCTGCGTCTCACATACTACCATTACAGATCATTATACTGTGATGCTAAACCTAAATCTTGTTGTTAATCAGACGATGTCACCAGTCCAGGTTATTAAACGAGTAGATTATGACGATCTTGATGCAGCGCTTTCCAAATCCGATTTAGCCCCCATTTTCACGATGAAAGACGTAAATGAGGCGGTTATTTTCTTTAATAATACTATAAACCATAAGATAAACTGTTGCACCAAACTAATTAACATCTCCAGACGTAAACAAATTCTAAAGCCTTGAATTACTAAGGGCCTGTTAAAATGTATGAAAAGCCGAGATCACTTGCACAAGAAGTTAAAAAAGCAGCCAGAGAACGAAATCATTCGATTAACGTATACTCGTTATCGAAATTGTTGTAATAGAATGTTAAAAAAGGTCAAGCGTGAATTCGAAAAAAAGGAAATCTCAAGAGCTAGAACCAATAAACAACTTTGGGAGGTAATAAAAAAAATAACTTGCACACAAAAACAAAAATCCCCAAGCTCCAACCTTATTGACAATATGAATCCATTAGAATCAGTAAATGCAGTAAATAAGCACTTTGCTGACATGGGAAGGAAACTGGCAGAAAACAAAGAGGCTTAAAATTCATTGACCTCACCTACTGTAAACTTTCGAATGCCCTCTCATCCTCACTCATTTGTTCTTCTCCCAACAGACGTTGAAGAGGTAGACAGAATAATATCGGGCCTCAAAAACAATCGCGCCTCTGGATTAGACAATATTTCTTGTACTTTTATCAAAAGGTATAGGCACTTATTACTAGAACCTCTGACGCACATCTGTAACCTATCACTTACTACTAGCGTGTTTCTACTTACTACGGAGTACAAAAGGGCTGTTATTCACCCCATACATAAAAGTGGAGCCAGAGACTGTGTCGATAACTATCGACCAATTTCAATTCTTCCAGTGTCTTCTAAAATATTAGAAAAACTAGTCAACAATAGACTAATCGACTACCTTGAATCGAATAATCTGTTATCTAGTTCTCAATTCGGATTTCGCAAGAACAAATCAACAAGCGACGCGGTTCACGAACTCACACATAAAGTAGTAACTGATATGGACAAAAATAAAAAAGTTATCGCCATATTCCTAGATTTAGCAAAAGTATTTGACACAGTCTCTGTTCCACTATTGCTTGACAAACTACAACACCTTGGTATTCGTGGCTCACAGTTACAATTTTTCGCTAGTTACCTGAATGACCGAAAGCAATGCGTTCAAATTGATGGGGTGCGTAGTGAAGATCTTATAATATCCTATGGTGTTCCACAGGGTAGCATTCTCGGCCCAACCCTATTTTTAGCCTTTATTAACAATCTCTGTCAACAACAACTCTTAAATGGAAAGATCATCACATTTGCCGATGATACAGCACTTGTTTTTTCTGGCAACTCTTGGGATGAGGTATATCAGCTTGCACAGGCTGGTTTTAATGTAGTTATAAGATGGTTGAACGAAAATCTTTTAACCCTTAACGTTGAGAAAACAAAATATGTTGCATTCTCTCTAAAAAATAGAAACCGCCCCTGTGAATTATTTCTTAATATCATAGCCCATTCATGCTTTAACCCTTCGGAGTGCGAATGTCTGTCCAGAACTGAAGTGTGAGGATAGTATAAAATATCTGGGGCTTATAATAGATAAAAACCTTAACTTTCAACCCCATATTAATCAACTTACATCCAGGATCCGTAAATTAATTTACATTTTCAAAAAATTGCGACATATCTCCGATGATAAAATCCGTGAGCCGTGGTGGCCGAGTGGTTCGAACAGTTGCCTGCGACGCAAAGGTCTCAAGTTCGAATCCCGACTGTACCAATGAGTTTTTCTGAACTTAAGTACAGTGATTAGTCACACCACGAGCTTTACGGTGAAGGAAAACATCGAGAAGAAACCTGCATACGTCTGAGAAGAAATTCAAAGGCGTATGTATAGTCGTGCTTGAGTAACGGCGATGGACTCGCCATCTGTCACTTTGGCACCTAATATACCTCTGGCGGAAAGTGGGTGTGTGGGTATTACCTAAACACCTCTGCCTACCCCTTCGGGGACCCTTGTGGGAAGGCGTGAGGATATATTATATAAAATCCTAAAACTCACTTATTATGCTCTTTGCGAATCCTTGCTGACCTATTGTATTACATCATGGGGGGGTGCCCCCAAAACTAGCCTCATACATCTTGAACGTGCACAGCGTGCAGTCCTCAAAGTTTGTTACTTTTTCTTTATCCAACCATTGACCTGTACCAAAAATGTAAATTATTAACAGTTCGTCAACTTTTTATTTTAAAAATTATAGTAAAAAGCCATTCTTTACTTAACTACGATCCCATGATTAATGAGTCAAAACGGCTTAAATCTTTAGTCTGTCCTTCTGTAATTTATAAAACTCGGTTCGCGCAAAGATTTCTATGCTTTCTTGGTCCATACATTTACAATAAAATCAATGCAGTACTTGGTATCTACTCACTTCCTAAAGTTCGTTATGCAAAATTGGTAAGAACATGGCTACTTAACTTATCCTACGCCGAAACAGAAAACTTAATTTTACCATTATTTTACCATACTTAATTTCCTAACCATTTAATACATAACTCCTTAGCACTCCTCTTCACATACACCCCAACCTGCTCAAATCACACACACACTTGCACACACGCACACAAACACACACACACACACACTTGCACACACACATACACACTAAACCCTAGCTTTAGCTTATATTTGTAAAATGGTATTAATTGAATACGAAATAGTTACTATTGTAAAAAATACAGTAATGTTCCAGTGGGGCGAGAGCCTGGTAATCTGTCATACAGGATCAACCTAGTACAGGCACCAGTCTCTCACAAAGGTGCGATTCACTAAGTTAACTGTATAGCTGATCCTCTGTACATACCTTTGTGAAAGATAAATAAATAATATTTCATTTCATTTCATTTGTAAATCATCTAAGTTATTGTATATACTTCTTATATTTTGTGTAATAATAGTTAAGTCTGAATTGCTTTTGTTCATATATTTTGGTAGTTCATTAATATCACATTGAACAGACTGAGCAATTTCAATTGTGTCAATTTCTTCTATATGATGAAAGGAGCTAATCATTTTAAAAGTAATAGGAAACTAGAAATGTAATTTATATATGTTATATACAGGTAGTTTATTTGCAGGGGTATGATGCAATGCAATATGAGCGACAGTATTACTAAGTAATGTGACTTAGCCTCAATTAGATTATTGTATGAGTGTGATGAGTATAAGAAAAAGTGTATATGTATGTGTGTATGTAAGTGTAGTACAAAGAGAGATAAAGATCCAAAATAGTAACTAAGACTAACAATACCTAGTCATGTTTCTTGAAGCAGTCGATGAACTTGCATTTCATTCTTTATTAGAACGATTGGTGTATTCTCTTCTTTTCGCACATAAACTTTACCAAAGTTAGTCCAGCAGAATTTATATGCTTTCGATTTAGCTAGATCTCGTGCTAGGAAGAATAGTCTAGAGCCTTTAGCAGTAAGTTGTTCCGAGATAAATATGGGGGTGTCTTCGTTTTTCTTCAAACCAAGATGTTTGGCGCATAGCTTTTCTTGCCGGTTGATATTTAGTAATTTCACTTTTTCAAAAATTCGGTTTTTAAAATCGTTGTTGATGTCTCAATAACTATGGGAGTATTATTATTACCCTCTTTTTTGCTTTTCACTCTGTGGATGTCTTTTATGTCGGCCTTTGTTAAGTTGCAGCCAATATTTTTTGACAGCGTCAATACCATATTTATTAAGCCTTCTTTTGTTTCTTCTTTGCTGTTCGGAACATTTTTAATTTCAATGTTTGTTTTCTTACTAGTTCTGTGTAAATCTTCT
>JACCPG010009030.1:0-82453 GCA_016069955.1 Drepana arcuata
ACTATGCATATATGTCTTTGGATTTCTTTGGAAATCTTTAACTTAGAAAAAACCTATTTCGTACAGACCGACGGGGCTTGAACTTTCAGTCTTGGTCTATCAAGTGATTTCTTAAATAACTTGGCAAAATTTTGCCGTGTGTCTCACGGAATAGCAATTGGATATTCGGTCGACTTTTTCCAGGTAGAATCCAGGTCTTCCTCAGTTTTTTCCAGATTGAATCGTATAGTTGATCTGTGTCAACCTTTCGCCTTACTAAAAAATTAGTAAAATGTGGCATCAATAAAAATGGACAGCCACTTTGAATGAACATCGCTAGTGTATAGCGATGTTAATTCGATGTAGAGCGAGCATTATTAATAGCGGTGATACCCGATCGAGCTTGGAACGTTGGATTCGGCAATAATCGTTACTGGTCTCCGCAGATGGGCCTAGATTAGTCAGACATATGCCACGATCACCAGTACACGCGCATGTAGCCAAGCTGCGTTGACATTCACCTGATTTGTTAGTTTTTATGACAAAAGCAGTTGGTGTCGAAATATTCTGATGTTGGAGACGGTTATTCCGGAATTCTTTTAACACATCTACACTCATATTTAAAACAAAGTGGAAGGGTTTCAATGATTGTAAGTTCGAAAAATGTGGATTTGGATAAAATTGACAACTGAAAAAGTATTTGCTAGCAAGCTTTGCTAACTATATTTAATTAAAAAAAAATAATAAAAAATACTTTTATAATAGATCTTTGTGTCGCAGGCAACTACTTGAACCACTCGGCCATCACGGCTCGCAAATATTATAATAATAGATGTATGTATGTTATAATTATGAAGTTATAATTAATTTTAACGTGGGTATAAACCGCTTGGCAACTAGATAAATATACGACACAGGAAACTCATTTGGACTTTGGCGAACAATTGTTTTATACCTCTATGGTCTAAGGAAAACAAGTTAGTAACGCTAAAATTAACGCTAGCAACACCAGGAGTATATATAGCTCAGGCGTTGCCCACTCTGCAGAAAACTTTCCACATCCTTTTTGAAGAACTCCATGCATTCTCTCTGGAGAGAACGAGAAAACCTCAACGAAGACGTTCATTCCACAGTCCGAGCGTTCGTGAAAGGAAACGCCTTTGAAGCCGCCCAGAGCAAGCCTTTTGTGGTTTCAAGGTATGGGGATGAATGCCTCGTCGATGGCGAGAGGAACGGTGATGGAATTTAGGCGTAGGCATCATATCGAATAATTGGTCAAATCATTATTCGTAATACAAGTGGTAGAACACACACGTGTGAACCACTTGTGCGCATGTGATCTTCAACAATCTTAGCGACGTGTTACTGGACCGCGTCAAAAGGTATATATGGTATCCAGGGTCTCCAGCCCACAGATTGCAGCAGTACTCCATATGAGGCCGAATATTAAGAAAACGAACCAACAGCGTTATTCATCGATAAAAAATCACATTATGTATTTAATATACCACTAATTTCGTAGACGATACGACTAAGTTCTTGCTAGATATCATTAGCCGTATACTGTTAAGTATATATGTACATATTAATCTACCTCTGTGGCATTTATCACCCAATTTCGTTTAGCCATTTTAGTGCGATTGAGTATATACATCCTCAAAAAGTTTGGCATTTGCAATATTAATAGGGGTCCCCGAAGGGGTAGGCAGAGGTGTATAGGTAATACCCACACACCCACTTTCCGCCAGAGGTATATTAGGTGCCAACGTGACAGATGGCGAGTCCATCGCCGTTACTCAAGCACGACTATACATACGCCTTTGAATTTCTCCTCAGACGTATGCAGGTTTCCTCTCGATGTGTTCCTTCACGGTAAAGCTCGTGGTGTGACTAATCACTGTACTTAAGTTCAGAAAAAACTCATTGGTACAGTCGGGATTCGAACTTGCGACCTTTGCTTCGCAGGCAACTGCTCGAACCACTCGGCCACCACGGCTTTACTACTTACTTACATCTAGCATTGAGCAGCCTTGTAAGTGTTTGAAGTAAATGTTTTATATTTACATAATACAAAGCCTAGATCATATTTAAGCACCACTTCAGTTATCCTTACACGCTTGTGCCTCGTTTGTTTCGCTGAGTAACTAAATGTCAACGGTCGTCGAGTTTAAGGCGTGGGTGATTGTAGGCGTGTTATGTCTATCAATTTATTGCATACAGATCCAAAATGTTATTTATCGAGTATTCCTTTGCTAAACGAGATATGATTCTACTTATATTATGCGATACTTCAACAATATCTTCACCTTGAGACACGGTAACAATGTGTAATTTGAAATAACTCTAAACGTATGGACCTTGGACGCTGTTGCATGCCGCATTTCCGTATGATAATTTCATATATTGATGTATTATATTTTTGTAAGAACAATTGTAGCTGCAGTAAGTTTTTTTCTTCTGTTCTTGAATCTTAGAGAGGTTAAGTGGACACTGTTTCGAACGAAACTGAGTTTTACCATCGTATTTTAATCACAAAATTATTTATACAAATGAAAGTAAATACATATATATATATATATATATATATATATATATATATATATATATATATATATATATATATATATATATATATTATATATAAAGTATATACATCAATATGTGATTCCTGAAACGCTGTATAATAAATATGTTCTATGGATTGTTTTTCCAAACTCCAAAACTCTCATATGATTTGAAGAAGGATAACGAGCGTTACAGCGAAACCTGCATACGTCTGAAAGAAATTCAAAAGCGTATGTATAGTCGTGCTTGAGTAACGACTCGCCATCTGTCACGTTGGCACCTAATATACGCCGGAAAGTGGGTGTGTGGATACTACCTAAAAACATCTGCCTACCCCTTCGGGGACCCTTTTGGGAAGGCGTGTATATATATATATATATATATACACGCCTTCCCAAAAGGGTGTGACTAATCACTGTACTTAAGTTCAGAAAAAACTCATTGGTACAGTCGGGATTCGAACTTGCGACCTTTGCTTCGCAGGCAACTGCTCGAACCACTCGGCCACCACGGCTTTACTACTTACTTACATCTAGCATTGAGCAGCCTTGTAAGTGTTTGAAGTAAATGTTTTATATTTACATAATACAAAGCCTAGATCATATTTAAGCACCACTTCAGTTATCCTTACACGCTTGTGCCTCGTTTGTTTCGCTGAGTAACTAAATGTCAACGGTCGTCGAGTTTAAGGCGTGGGTGATTGTAGGCGTGTTATGTCTATCAATTTATTGCATACAGATCCAAAATGTTATTTATCGAGTATTCCTTTGCTAAACGAGATATATAGGATATATATATATATATATATATATATATATATATATATATCCTCACGCCTTCCCACATTATTACCTTATTGTGTAAATGTGTTGACACAATATTAATTTATTGAGCTTTTAAAAGTTGTGCCTAAAAATGCCTTTTTATTTGAAACGGCACTGCAAAAGATGATATCATAACAGAATAAGTACTTGTACTAGAAATTGTAAGTATTTGTAAACCTTGAAATTTTCCAATAACTATTCGTTCAATGTAAGCCCTACAATAAATAATGTGACGTTATTCATACAAATTAGACCCAATACCGAATTACCTGTAAATATTTATGTGAACTATAAATTTAAGTACCAATAAAGTTATTTCGTCTCAGAAAATTATTTCATGAATGGAGTCCTAGTTACAAGCAAAATTGTTTGTTTTTTTCTAATAGGTAACAACCGTTTACGATATTATTGAGCCATTGGTGAGATTTTAACTACTTATTTTTATTTGATTATATATACATAGGTCATCCAAGACTAAGGCACAAATACTCGCGTTCATCACACAAATGCCTGCTCCTCTCCTCCGTCCCAGCGAGATTCGAACCCGCAACGTCAAGTCGCAGTCAGGAGCTCAAACCACTAGACCAGGCGGCCGTCGCTATTCGCATTTATAATAATTATAGGACTTGTGGATGTTCGTTATTTAAACTTGGAATTACGACTAATTAAATTACGGCTTGTGTAGAATATTTTGATAACTAGCTAAATACGCATATTGTACCTACGTACCTAGTAACCCTATTGAGGCAGACCGCCTGCCAAACGACCAACCGTCGTATGTTGGACATTTCTTTGGCACTTACCCGATGCTTGTCCTATAAACTCGAATACGATTTATCGCATTTACACAACAACTACTTTATAATAAATAACTAGCTGTCCAGCCCAGCTTCGCTCGGGTGAAAAGTTAAATTGCCCGTAACACGATCGCAGCGCCATCTATCGGGTCCAATTGTAAATCTAAACCATTCTCGAATCCACCTTAAGACACACAGAAAGGGATAGCTTCGCCCGGATGAAAAAGTTAAATTCCTGAAACTCGATCGCAGCGCCACCTATCGGGTCCAATTTAATATAGCCTATGTTCACCGGAGATAGTGTAGCTTCCCAACAGTGAAAGAATTTTTCAAATCGGTCCAGTAGTTTTGAGCCTATTCATTACAACCAAACAAACAAACAAAGTTTTCCTCTTTATAATATTAGTGTAGATAAAACTATAAAATCGAACATTTGCTTTGTATATCTGTTTCGTCAATCTTTCTTCACTCACCCTTTCTATGTGTCCAAACCAACGTAACATGCCTTTCTTCATCTTTACAATCACGCCCTCATTCACGCCAGTTGATTTGCGAATCTCTTCATAATTCATAATAATCAAAATATATATTAAAAAATATTCAATGACTGTCATGCAACACAATTATAAAGTCTAGCTACTGAACTAATCTAAATATTAAACGGCTTCGTATTAGAAAGTTCTCTTTTTCGTGCAAAAATATAAGGTATATTGTAATTTAAAGATGATATGTGTGATGTGCATGACATATCATCATGCCGAGTTCCTAACGGTGTGGGCAGAGAGATTAGAGCGCCAGTTATCTCTAGACATACAAACCTCTTTCGCTTCGGACACAATTTATTGTAACTTAACCGGCCTTCAAGAAGTGGAATAGTTAAGTTACTATATGAAGAAGGGAATGAAGAAGCGATCGAGCTCTGTAACTAGATAGTACTGGTGCCCTACTTTTTCTGCCTACCCTGTGAGGGATTTGGCGTGATAATAAGTTAATAGGAAATTAATATTTATGAATATCGTAACACCAGATCTAATTCAATAAATTGGATAATAAACAGTGACGTTTTTTTTCGTCTAGTTAAACGCGCGTTAGAATCGCGAATGTTTCACAAAACTTTTACTTCTAAATTATTTTGAAATTAGTACATACATTTGACTAAGGGAGTTGTTCCCATCGGGTTGTCTTAGACTTACGACACTATAAATAATTATTTCATAAGCCGAGCTGTGGGACGGAAAAAATGCTTCAGATATTTAATGTCATTCGCAAAGTATATATTCGCTAAGTATAAGCATACGTACTTACTTCCTACTTTAGTAGTCCCCAATTTACCAAACTGTATAATAGCATACTGTGCTGCAAGCATTTCTTATGTAGGAAGTTAGACGTAAAAATATCCTTTCGAATATTTAAATAATATATCAAAGACTCAACTAGTACTACA
This sequence comes from Drepana arcuata, assembly GCA_016069955.1. Lineage (NCBI taxonomy): Eukaryota > Metazoa > Arthropoda > Insecta > Lepidoptera > Drepanidae > Drepana > Drepana arcuata. Next base: position 5,610 of record JACCPG010009030.1, read on the forward strand.
GCACAAGCGTCTGAACTATACAACTCTGCATACCCCTTCGGAAACCATTGTAGTAAGGCGTGAAGATATATGTATACAGATGACTATATTTCATAGTAGGTAAAAACTTGCTCGGTAACGAATGACCGACTTATATTTGTACTTTGTAGTTATCTCAAATAATATGTATCATACCTACGTAAAATTATTACTATATATTAACTTACCTTAACTTACCTTGATATTATTAAGCCTCTGACTTTCCTCTCAGAGAGCGTTGTGGGAAGGCTCGGTAATAAAACATGTTCATTAAAACTCATGTACATATATGTAGACGTTCAACAGCTAGCGAGCGGCAACTGCCATATTGAATTTCATTAATAGCTATATTACATGCCAAGTCCTTACTCTGGTGCACTATATCTTAATGCAGTAAACTATTTCGAGTAGTGACACGTTTTTAGCTGCCAAGAAAATGACACGTTTTCGAAGGTCAGGGCCATAATCCCTGAAGGATTAAGATTAACTTTTCATGAGTGTCATATCAGATTACATAACTATTGTAAGGGAGATCGATTTCAATTGTAGTACTACCCCTGCCCCTATAAGTTAGCCTGCGTTGAGTCAGTGGCATTTTATTAGCTCGAAAATAATTTAATTAACATCAATCAGTTTAGCCCAGCTTCCTCGCTCGCGAATCAGCAACGCCCTAAGCCGAAGTTCGAATCCCAGAGAGGGCTCCTGACATTGTTTCCAACACCAATGACCAATGAGACTGATGAATGTGAAGGAAGCGAAAGAAGCTTCCAAGTTTGTAGGAGCCGGCGCTCTACTCTCTCTTCCTACCCTGTGAGGAAATTGGCTTGTTGATATCTATTTTAGATATGTATTGAAGCTATTCAGACTTAATTGTCATAAAGGCCGCCGCAGCGGGCAACTGGGCCAAGAAAGTGTCATGCAAATTAATGTATATTGAAGTAGGCGAAGTTGCAAGTTGCGGCCGCCTGGACTTTACCGGCTGGTGCCAGGTGCTAACAGGATATTAAATTTTTATTAAATATGTTCTATCATTAGATAACAGTTTACCGTCACAAGTACTATATGTTGAAAAGTTATCAGTTTAGAATAGGTACGAGAAATTAACAGCCATTCCTCAATTATAATATCCCTGCCGCCGTGCCCTAAAAGCCGTGGACCCGTAAAAGACCCGTGGTGGCCGAGTGGTTGGTGTAGCTGCCTACAACACAAAGATTACAAGTTCGGATACATACGGCAGCAATGAGTTTTTCTGACCTTAAGTACAGTAATTAGTCACACCATGAGCTTTACAGTGAATTAAAACATCGAGAGGAAACCTACATACGTCTGAGAAGAAATTCAAAGGCGTATGAGTAGCCGTGCTTGAGTAACAGTGATGGACTCGCCATGTGTCACGATGGCTGGCTGACCTCTTCGAGGACCCCTATGGGAAGGCATGAGGAAATAATAATTATAATATCCCTGTATATAATATACCTATAATACCCCTAATATTACATTATCCCCACGAATTAAATCGTATTAAATGTTAACCACAGGTTCGTTTAATTTCCCCCTCCTAAACTTCGTTCGGGGATTACCACGGAAAGTATTTTGTTAAAATTGCACGAATCTTTGTGGAGTTTTCCTAATTCGTCTCTCACCTGCGGCTACCGAATATCTGTAAAATGAGGGATGAGAGGTCGTTTTATTACTTTCATTCGTCAGTTCAAGCCCATGTTTATGGATAACGTAAATGCTCTTACAGGAAACTGAGCCAGTGTTACCACTGAGATATTTCAATTTGCCGTTGCGTAATTTTTGTTTCCGCAGAAGGAATGGTATTAATTTCACTGCCTGAGTATGTGTGAATGTTATCACGAACTCTTCACTCACAATCCGATTTATTGTTTCATAGTTTAAGCAGTTTGACTGTACGGTGTACCCATTTGCAATATATCCTCAAGCCTTCCTATAAGTGTCCGCAAAGGTTTAGTCAGAGATGTATAGGTCGTACACACACACACACACCCACTTTCCGCCAGAGATATATTTTAGATGTGACAGATGGCGAGTCCATCGCCGTTACTCAAGCACGACTATACATACGCCTTGGATTTTATTCTCAAACGTATGCAGGTTACCTCTGGATGTTTTCCTTCACCGTAAAGCTCGTGGTGTGATTAATCACTCTACTTAAGTTCAGAAAAACTCATTGGTACAATCGGGATTCGTGTTTGCAACATTTGTGTTGTAGGCAACTCCTCGAACCACCCGGCCACCAAATACTGTATCAATACTGACGCGTATTTCTAGCTAAAAATAATTTAATACTGGCAGCACTGAATATTGGCACAAATTTGCAAGACAATTTATATTTTCACATACCGTGCCTCAGGGTACCCGAGCGATACACCGTTTAGGCTCAGAATAAACATTTCCTCTGCCTTTACCTAATACGACAATTACCGGCAGGTAATTTGCATCTCATCTCAAATTTAACGATTCAGGTTAGTAAGTTAGAGCTGTAATAAAACTGTAACGATACGCGGTTATTATATTTTTTGGATTGATTTAAAATGTGCTTGAAGAATATTCATATTATATATTGAATATATGATAGGTAATATACATAAATAAATAAATTGCGACCGCGGTAAACAAGTATTTTTTTTATTAACCTCTAATTTCTTCAAACGTAAACGTAAAACTGAAAACCAAACATAGAATCTTGTTTGCCTTTAGTCAAAACACGTAGGAGTTTGTTACACTGTTTATTACAACTACATTAATAAAGTAAATAGCCCACTGAAATATCTCCGGCGGAAAGTGTGTGGGTAATAAATACCCTTGTGGGAATTACTAGCAATATTTTTCGTCAAGAATAATATGAATACAATTTAAGTAGGCGCTTGCCGAGTTGCCAACATAATGAAACGTATTTTAATTTTAAGCTTACATGTCTTGATATTGCATCAGGTAATCTACAAAACAAATATTTCAGTTCGTACCTACCCCGGTCTTTAGCAATGAGTTGTTTCTAATCTTAAGTACAGTAATCACACCACAAGGTTCACGGTGAAGGAAAACATGGAGCGGGAACCTAATTAAGTTTGAGAAGAAATTCGAAGACGTATATTCGTAGACGTATACGTAATTGAGAAACGGTGATTGACTTGCCATCTGTCACGTTATCCGGCGAAAAGTGGATGTTATTACTCCTTTTCTCACGTTATCCGTGACTTTTTTTTTTATTTGTATCACCAGCTATTGTTCAATTAGTATATGCGTAATGAAACAACATAATTTATAATCTAAACGTACAATCACTTATAGGAGACAATGGTATGCTTAAATCTAGTTATATATATTTATCCTCACGCCTTCCCTTAAGGGTCGCCGAAGGGGTAGGTAGAGGTGTATAGGTAGTACCCACTCACCCACTTTCCGCCAGAGATATATTTTAGGTGCCAACTTGACAGATGGCGAGTCCATCGCTGTTAATCAAGCACGGCTATACATACGCCTTTGAATTTCTTCTTAGACATATGCAGGTTTCCTCTCGATGTTTTCCTTCACCGTAAAGCTCGTGGTGTGACAAATCACTCAAGTTCAGAAAAACTGATTGGTACAGTCGGGATTAGAGCTTGCGATCTTTGTGTCGCAGGTAACTACTTGAACCACTCAGCCACCACGGCTCTATATATAATACTAGCTGTTCCGCCTACCTTCGCCAGGGTGAAAATGTTAAACTTCCTGAAACACGATCGCAGCGCCACCTATCGGGTCCAATTGTGATGTAAGCTATCCTATCTATTAATTTGGATCAAACTGCACACGGTGTGCAAATTTGATTGAAATCGGTTTAGTAGTTTAGGAGTCCATCGCGGACAAACAACATGACACGTAATTTATATATATTAAGATATAATATACAGTTTGTACATCTATGGACACCTTAAATTTTTCAAAGCAATGAGAGCATCGAATGTTTTTTACTAGCACATTGTATTCTCATATCTTTTGTCGGTATTTGGCGACGATCCAAACAGAACAGGAAGTTTTTCTGCCAATTGTGAATGACATGCCTTCAGTCATGAATGACTACCTGTTAACCATTATGTAACATATCTCCATCTCAACTAGCTCTGCTCGCGACTTCGTCCGCGTGGGATAGTGGTACTTTGCTCAGTATTATTTGATTTATTTTGGATGTGGATGTGTGTGTATAGGGGATGCCTACGTCATAGTAGCTTTATGCATGCAGTCTCAGCCTGATCGGTTTAAAATTGACAGTTTCGTACAAACTTTCATCCCCTTTTTTGTCCCCTTGGGGGTAGAGTTAATCAAAATCCTTCTTCAAAATTCTTAGCGGATGCCTACGTCATAACATCTACCTGCATGCCAAATTTCAGCCCGATCCGTCCAGTGGTTTGGGCTGTGCGTTGATAGATCACTATGTCAGTCAGTCACCTTTGAGTTATATAGATATTGATTAAACTGTATTCTAAGAACAAAACCTATGCAGGTTCCTCTCGATGCTTTCGACCACCGTCGAGCTCGTTATGAAACTAATCACTGTACCGTGTTTCGAACTTGCAATCTTTGTACTGCAGGCAACTACTCGAACCGCTTGGCCATCACGGCTCATGCACGGTATTAATGGTATGTAGTAACTATTATAATATTAATAAATACTTTGGGGCAATTCCACAAAAATTGACAAAGCCCCAAGTTAAGTAAAGCTTGTGTTGTGGTAACTTGACAGCGATATATTTACTTATAAAGATATATATTAACATAAATACTTAGAAATTTCAAGATTAAGGTACAAATACTCGTTTTCATCACATAAATCCGCCTTCAGCGGGAATCGAATCCGCGACCTCAAGTTTCGCAGTCAGGAGTTCTAACCAGACGGCCGTTAGACACAAAACTACTTGAATAAATTATTAGTGTTTCACAAAGGAAAAAGGTATTTATACTTTCATGGTATTATTCATCACTTAAGCGCCTTAACTTATTGCAGAGAACTCTAGTCATAAGCGGGTTGTGTCAATAGAATGTATTCCAATAGACCGCGGCGAAATGCTCTTCCGGATGCCCTTTGTTTGCGCGGCGACATTCTCTCAGAGTTAATGGAATTCTTTTGAGATGAATAGAAATACTTTTGTTCCAGATTTAAAGATTAAATTACTGTTGGTACGAATAAACCACAACTGTTACTACGAGTACTCGAAACCGTCGAGCATGTATGAAGAAACTGATGAATGTGGACGAAGCGAAAGAGGTATGTAAGTCTAGAGAGGACTGGCGCTATATACTCTCTGCCTACCCCGCTAGGGAATCAGCGTGATGATATGATGAAGATGATGATGTTAGTACGATGCTTTTGTCATTACCAAACAGTTATGCTTAACAAATACAATTTAGCTTATTTTTTTAAGGCGATAAGGCCGACCTGCAATAAAACGTGGATACTGCATATCTGTGATTTGATCAGTGTGAAATTGTTTCTCAGACGTATGCAGGTTTCCTCCCGATGTTTTCCTGTGCATTGGTACAGTCGGGATTCGAACTTGCGATCTTTGTGTTGCATCTCGAACCATTGGGCCACCACTGCTTTAATTCTAATTAGAAGCAATATAAATTACGATACATACATTTTAGTAGCCTTTTTACATAATAAAATTCATTCGTGTAGCCTTTAAATTTACGAAGCCAGGTCACTACGATGGATGGTAAGATTCAGCAAATAGCTCGGTGAACCGGCGACCCAGTTACAAGGAATGTTTGGGAACCGTCGTCATGACGATGTTGGATCCACTTCGCTATGTCGCGTGCCCGATTTTAAGCTGAAACTGATTGATCTAGAATTCTTATCGAAGCCTTTGCTGTCTACAGTTAGAGGTTATCCATTGGGCGTATGAAATAAATATGATATTAACCCATTAGGGTTGGTAGCTAAACAGCCAACCCGCGCCTATGGTCAAAGGTTCGATTCTCTTAAAAAACAAAAATATATAATACTAAATGTGACTAGAATTACAAGTTCGAATCCTGAGTGTAACAATGAGTTTTCTAATCTTAAGTACAGTGATTAGTCACATCCAGAAGAAACCTGCATACGCTTGGGGTGAAATTCAAATGCGTATGAAGAGTCCTGGATCAAATAGATCGGACTCAGAAGGACGGGAACGTTAAGAGTACTCGAAACCGACGAGCATGTATGAAGAGACTGATGAATGTGGACGAAGTGAAAGAGGTATGTAAGTCTAGAGAGCACTGGCGCTCTATACTCTCTGCCTACCCCGTTAGGGACTTGGCGTGATGATATGTATGTATGTATGTATGAAGAGTCGTGCTTGAGTAACGGCGATGGACTCGCTATCTGTCGCGTTGGCACCAAAAATATACTTTTAGCTGAACCTCTGCCTACCCCTTCCGAAACCCTTGTGGGAAGGCGTGAGGATATATATATATATACATATATATATATATATATATATATATATCACTGACCTGATATGTAAGTATAAAATTATTCTAATTCCTATGATGACGGGTATATGTATGTCCTATTATACTCACAATAAATTAAGGATTGCATCAATTAATAATGATTTTCAAGCACCAGCGTCATATTCTGCGAAGTGTGCGAACGTTGATAATTGCCAAAGTTGAGAGCTTTATTTATGAAGACAGAAAGGGATTTAACTGATCCACGTATCAATTTATAACAAAAATAATATGATAACATATAAGATAATATAATATATAATAAGGTAGGCAGAGGTAGGTAGACAGAGAGTGTAGATGTTGTACCCACACACCCACTTTCTGCCAGTGATATATTGTTGGTGGCAACGTGAAAGATATATATCCTCACGCCTTCCCACAAGGGTCCCCGAAGGGGTAGGCAGAGGTGTATAGGTAATACCCACACACCAACCAACGTGCCAACGTGACAGATGGTGAGTCCATCGCCGTTACTAAAGCACGACTATACATACGCCTTTGAATTTCTTCTCAGACGTATGCAGGTTTCCTCTCGATGTTTACCGTCACCGTAAAGCTCGTGTTGTGACTAATCACTGTACTTAAGTTCAGAAAAACTCATTGGTACAGTCGGGATTCGAACTTGCCACCTTTCGTCGCAGGCAACTGCTCGAACCACTCGGCCAACACGGCTCATGTGTTTAATTGTGGTGTGTATTATTAAGGTTTCCACTGCCTAAGGATTGTTTGGGCATTTCAAACGTTAATTATACATACAACATTGTATATCAGTTACTTATTGTTTCAGCGGCCTTCCTTGCGTTATGACCATTGTTTTCGTCTCAAAAGCTCTTCTTGCTTTGTAAATCTTCCAGTTGTGTTTAATTCAAACAGAAAACAGAAAAAAACTGATTTAATCTAGATACTTAATATTGATAATAATGTTGTATTTTCCAGTTGTCGTACATTGGACCTAAGTTGATGCTCAAGATTTTTTCTTCGCTTCTCTGGCTCTGAAGACAAGAAGAGTATTTCGTGGAATATTTTCGTGCTTGTTATTGGTACGACTTTAACATATCTATTCTATATGTATTAAAAATAAGGATGGTTTATTTACACCATTTATAACTCAAGAAGGGAAAAAATTCTGATGATCTATTAACTGTCTGGATTTGTCCAATCCGAGAGTAGAATAACTATAAAAAATTTGAAATCGTAGAATAACTATCACTACATTAATTGACTTTGGCTGTACGAAGTTCACCGGGTCAGCTAGTAATGCATATTTGTACAATGATAAAATGCTTGTTCCACAACAATGTTACCTACCTACAAGAAAATGTAAACCCAGTTCCACTTGAATTCAGGGTTCATTACGGAGGTTGGCAATATTTATGACACAATTTTATATTGTTGTTGAAATTTCTCGCTCAAAGCAGTCCTTTACGAGCTCTATGAAATAGCTGAACTGGTATTTTATGTGGCAGCGTTACATAATTAAATTCAATATTGAAGTTTTAAAGTAATAATTTCAAATGACTTTATTATATATCAAACGACATGTACGTTAATCAGCAGCGTGTTAGAACTAAATGAAAATGCCGCGTTCGCGGAGCTTTCTTCCGCGAACGCTCAGGCTGTAGAATGATTTTCTCTGGATGTACTCTCCAGGAGTGGAGTGGAGAGGAGCATGGAGTTCTTCAAGAAGTATGTGGAAATTCTGCAGGGTCGCCAACGCGCGAGTGATACCCCTGGTGTTGCAAGCGTCCATAGGCGGCGGTAACCGCTTACCATCAGCGGACCGCATGGTTCTTTGCCACCCAAGAGGTATAAAAAATATTATATACGAGTATTCTCAAACATATGCAGGTTTCTTCCTCTCGATGTTTTTCTTAGCCGTTAACCTTATGCTGTGACTGTACTTAGGTTCAGAAAATCTTATTAGTAAAGCGGGGATTCGAATTTACAATCTTTGTGTTGCAGGCAACTACTCAAACCACTCAGCCACCGCGGCGATAGCAATTGAGCAATATCAAATATAACAACGATGACATAACTTACACGAGGTGCAGTGTTTGAAGAGCGAACAGCTTATGTTTTAACAAACCGAAATAGTTTGAAAGCTAAGTTAGGGGACTGATATTTCCTTGCATTGTGCTTCTAACAATAGTTCGTTAAGTTAACATTGTTTTGTATGTTTCGCATTGTGCCAAATGTGAAATACATAGAACTCATTATATTGTGTCGTGAGACAATTGAACGTCGGTCTAGAGTCACTGTCGTGTACTACTTGTACGAGTAAGTGACTAGCGATGCCCGCGGTTTAGTGTCGATAAATTTGCTTATTGATTTATTTTTCTGCATCCATGCTCGTCGTAATTAATCTTTAAAAGGTTACATACATACATACATATCATCACGCCAAGTCCCTAACGGGGTAGGCAGAGAGTATAGAGCGCCAGTTCTCTTTAGACTTACATACCTCTTTCGCTTCGTCCACATTCATCAGTCTCTTCATACATGCTCGTCGGTTTCGAGAACTCTTAACGTTCCCGTCCTTCAGAGTCCGATCTATTTGGTCCAGGTAGTTGGAACGTGACCTTCCTCTGCCTCTTCTTGCACACACTTTTGCTTTGTATATCTGTTTCGTCAATCTTTCTTCACTCATCCTTTCTGTGTGTCCAAACCAACGTAACATGCCTTTCTTCATCTTTACAATCACGCCCTCATTCACGCCAGTTGATTTGCGAATCTCTTCATTGCGGATTCGATCTAATATCGTGACGCCGCACATTTTCCGAAGAGATCGCATCTCGACTGCATTCAAGCTATTTTCATACTTCCTCTGACATACCCAGGATTCGCTGCCATACAATAAGGTAGGTACCAATATCGCGTTGTAAAAGTACCTTTAAAAGGTTATACCTACAAAATGTCCATAGAGATGTTAAACCAACTAAAGAACGAAAGTAAGTACAAAGATCCGTAGCAGCGACTCCTGACGTGCAGTATGAACTTTTATCCTTTTACTGAAAACTGGGACAGTAAAAGGTTTGTCGTGTCACAAGGGTGCAATTTAAAAGCGTTTAACATTCCAAATTTAAATAAAGTTGCCAGTGATATCACTAGAAACTCTCCTTGCTTTTCATTCCAGCGTTTTTTTTTAATTACGTATATTTATAAAAATCACGCCTTCCTAGAAGGTAGTTCCCGAAGAGGTAGGCAATGGTATGTAGTATTTACCCAACGACTTTTCGCCGGAGATGTATTTAAGGTGCCAGCGTGGCAGATAGCGAGACTTTCGGCCTTTGAATTGATTCTCAGACGTTTGCTGGTTTCCTTGCGATATTTTCCTCTGCTTTAAAACCCGTGGTGTGACTAATCACTGTATCAGATCAGAACAACTCATTGGTACTGCCGGCATTCATACTTGCAATCTATTTCCGCCTAAAAGTGGGTGTTTTGGTATTACCTACACACCTCTGCCTACCTCTTTGGGGGCTCTTGTGGGAAGGCGTAAAAATATATACTTACTAAATCACGAAGTACATACATACATATAATCACGCCGACTTTAATGACCGCGTGCGATCGTTTGGATCTAGGCTGTTGGAACGTGGTCTTTCTCTGCCTCATCTTGCACACACTTTCGCTTTGTATCTGTTTCGTCAATATCCAGAAGTACTTTATATAATTAAAAAAGTACTATTAAAAACTTATCCCTTCAATATAAAACGAATAATAAGTACGAACTGCTGAGGAAGGTGAACTTCCACGAACATCTGCTGGGATAATAGATTACAGTGTTCACTTCACCAAGTATCCAAATCTGTGGAGAAGGATATCGTGAGAAATAACGGGGCGTGTGTAAAATGCGCCTCAATAAAAGGAGGATGTGGAAACTTTGCTGGTAAGCGGAGGCGGAAGTAAAAGCATGCACCTACGAGTATGTTTCACACATACATCACACATTCACATCCTTTCTTAGTCGCTTCATCTCTATTTTAGGTGCCGACGTGATAGATGGCGAGTCCATTTCCGTTTCTTAAGCACAACTATACATCTAACAATTTCTTCCGAAACGCATGCAGTCTCTTTTGATGTTTTCCGCTTGTGGTGTGACTTATCACTGTATATGAGTTCAGAAAAAAGTCGTATGTACAGTTGGTATTCGATCAGCTGACTGCTCGAACCACTGGGCCACTAGAACTCTTGTACTTTGTTTCAAATATCATCCGAATTCCCTCCGCTTTTATCAGCACTAAGGTCAATAGCTTACAACAATAAAACGAGGGTGAGAAACTTCAGAATGCCACCGTCTCCACGCAATTTTTCGTTTCATTGGCATTCGTCACATTCACTTATATTTGAATATGTGTATTATTTATTCCCTGCTTTTAATATTCAATTACTGCGCAATATTCAATTTAGGTGCGTTGAGCACTATTGGGGAGAACAAAAATCATGGAACTCGCGTCATCGTCACCGCACGCTTCCCATTAGCTATATATTATTATTATATATATGTATATACTGTGCAAATAGTTAAAAGGTTTCGAATTCGGTTTCTTATTATTTTTTGTTTATAAAGAAGTGTTTATGAACAAACACAAAAATAATAATCTAATAAGCTCGACGATGCAATTTATAAGTGACTTACATACATAGGTACATATCATCACGCCGAGACGCTAACGGGGTAGGCTCTCTGTATAGAGCGCCAGTTCTCTCTAGACTTACGTACGTCTTTCGCTTGACCACATTCATCAGTCTCTTCATACATGCGTAAGTGACTTAGTTTTCACTTGTATGGACAGTCCCTAAAGACGGCTCGACATGTTTTTTAATGTAGCGAAATTTTGCGAGTGCTTAGAAATTAAATAGAATACTTGATGATTCACTGTACTTAAAACAATCTCCATTATAAATGGATTACTACCAAAATAGTGTTAATTAAATTTTAGTGTACTAGAACATGTTGTCTCAGTCCCATGGTGCGACCCGTCCCAATAGGTAAGTATTGGCACTTGTTGGCACTAAAAGGGTGTTCATGCGCTCGTTTATTGAATCAGCGTTGATTTTCCATTACATTAACGATGTCCTGTTTTGTTGGAAAAGCTTTAAAAGGTAAGCCCGTTGCGTTTTAATCAAATTCCACACGAGACTCGCTCTTTCACGGGAGGTGAAGGTAAGTGGTAATTTTGCGGTAACAATCTAATATTAGAATGTTTTAATATTGAATTTAGAAGTTCTAGCAAGTTCGAGTGGCAAAGTGGCAAAGTAACCCAGTAGCTTGTTTAATATTTCAGTGAATAACGTCTTGCATTTTACAGTGTTGGTTTTTGTAATCGGAGTAGAGAATGAGGAATCTACGGAGATCATTTTTGAACATAATACATACATGTTATCATCACGCGAGTCCCTCATGCAATAAATATGTACAGAATACAAGACCGCAATTAATTAAAAGACGAATCGTTGCTTTAAAAAATAAGGTATCGTATATACTTCACACCTCATTGGTATACACAGTCGGAATTCGAATTTGAAATCTTTGCGATATATATATGCTTATAGATCACTACTTTTACCACTCAGCCACCAAATTTAAAATACACAACTAATTCTGACGACCGTCTGGTCTAGTGGTTAGAGCTCCTGACTGCGAAACTTGAGGTCGCGGGTTCGACTCCCGCTGAGGGCAGATATTGACTGTGTGATGAATACGAGTATTTGTACCTTAGTCTTGGATGTTCTATGTATTTATGTATATATCTATCTATATAAGTAAATATATCGTTGTCTAGTTACCATAACACAAGCTTTGCTTAATTTATTTGGCACAAGGTCAATTTGTGTGGAATTGTCCTAGGTATTTATTTATTATTTATAACATAATAATATAAATAATATATCCTCACGCCTCCCCACAAGGGTCCCCGAAGGGGTAGGCAGAGGTGTATAGGTAATACCACACACCCACTTTCCGCCAGAGGTATATTAGGTGCCAGCGTGACAGATGGCGAGTCCATCGCCGTTACTCCAGCACGACTATACATACGCCTTTGAATTTCTTCTCAGCCGTATGCAGGTTTCCTCTCGATGTTTTCCTTCACCGTAAAGCTCGTGGTGTGACTAATCACCGTACTATTGTACTGTATTATTTATTATTATTATTTATAATTCATATATAAATTCCACACACTATATGTAACGGCACAACAATACAGAGTAAGGGCATCGTTTATTCTATGTTTTGGTGTATTAAAATAATTATTACAGTATTAGGTGTTAATATTTTATGTACGTCAAATATTTTCAGGCTAATCAAATATACCAAGTACATTAGACCTATACAAACTGCACTGTGCAAGTGCAAACAAGCAAAATACAAGTTATTTCGCTCCTCTAACTACCTTCCTTTCTATTACCGCTGACTTCCTGTTTTTACCTTTTTCTGAGATTGTTCAAGTGATATTTTTTCTCCCGCTGTGTCCTCTCTGGTTCGTATTGGAAATGGTATTAATAAATAAATTTAATTTCATTACTGAGATTCTGAGGAGATATTAAATATAATTTTTAATTTCTCAGTCTTTGCGATTTATACAACCTTTAGGGCAGAACTATCACTTATGTTTATAAAAAGTAATTGGTCCAATTGGGATTGGAGCTTGCAATCTTTGCGCTGCAGACGTCTACTCGAACCACTCAGCTCTTACGTCACTGATATGTACTGATATCTTAATATATATAAATTACGTGTCACGTTGTTTGTCCGCGATGGGCTCATAAACTACTGAACCGATTTCAATCAAATTTGCACAGCGTATGCAGTCTGATCCAACTTGAAAGATAGGATAGCTTACATCACAATTGGACCCGATAGGTGGCGCTGCGATCGTGTATCAGGAAATTTTACTTTTTCACCCGGGCGAAGCTGGGCGGGACAGCTAGTATACATACATACATATACATATCATCACGCCAAGTCCCTAACGGAGTAGGCAGAGAGTATAGAGCACCAGTTCTCTCTAGACTTACATACCTCTTTCGCTTCGTCCATATTCATCAGTCTCTTCATACATGCTCGTCGGTTTCGAGTACTCTAAACGTTCCCGTCCTTGAGAGTCCGATCTATTTGATCCAGGTAGTTGGAACGTGGCCTTCCTCTGCCTCTTCTTGCACACACTTTTGCTTTGTATATCTGTTTCGTCAATCTTTCTTTACTCATCCTTTCTATGTGTCCAAACCAACGTAACATGCCTTTCTTCATCTTTACAATCGCGCCCTCATTCACGCCAGTTGATTTGCGAATCTCTTCATTGCGGATTCGATCTAATATCGTTACGCCGCACATTTTCGAAGAGATCGCATCTCGACTGCATTCAAGCTATTTTCATACTTCCTCTGACATACCCAGGATTCGCTGCCATACAATAAGGTAGGTACCAATATCGCGTTGTGGACAGCAACTCGAGCATCCTTGCTCAGACTTTTACTGCCCATCAACGCCGACATGGCTCCATTCACCTTATTTCCGGCAGTTATCCTTCTTTCAATATCTTTTTCATACTTTCCATCTCGTGTAAACATGCTTCCAAGATATACAAATTCATTCACTTGCTCTAGAATTTGCCTGCGATGTGTTTTGCAGGCGATATTTTTCTTTCATCTTTTCTTCCATACTTTCACTTGAGCTGGACATAGCCAAAATGTCTTGCCTTGCATCCTTCTTCTTTTTAATACGCTTTTATTAGCTTGAGACGTATGTATGTTAGTATGTTTGTATGTTAGTATGTAACGGAATCTTTGAACATGATTTTAACCCCCTTAGAAACGTCAGATTAACTCGAAATTTGGCATACTTATTAAGGACCGATGACAATTCAATATTTTAAACATTTTGACCCGTTATCCTAACTAGGATAATCAGGATCAGCGATTTTTTATATTCATTAATACGTTTTTATTTTTTGCACTGCTAAGCAAAGGTAATAATCGTTAAAATAATCACTAAAAAATTTAAGATTTTCTATAAAAAGTGTATTTTTTTAGTTTTTTTAAACTATTATTTATTTATTAACTTCTTCTTTCACTTCATCATCCCACCAACCATGGCCATTTTTGGTTGTCCGCCCTTTCGAAATGCCACAAACCTCATACATATATAAATGCTGAAATTTTAACGTATACTGTAGAAATAAAAGGCAATTGCATTTTTATAAATAGCGTTTGCCGTTGTGTCGGAATAGTATGCTCAACTGAGCGATACCCATTTCACTGGTAGAAGCCCACGTAAGATTATATTTGTTCCGGGAAAATATTTTATCGTTTATTGAAAAGGTTGATTTCTATTATACCGATTGGATATTTCTGCGAATTTTCCTCAACAGTTCAGTTTTATACTCCAATTCAAGTAAGTGTGTTAATATTTCCTTACCGTGTATTGTACCACCGATTTGGTAATGGACATATAAAAATAAATCCTCCCGACTAATTCGGAGAACATTAATGAAAGTAATAAAATCAAATATTTAGAGAAAAAAATACTAATCTTCTCAAGAGTTTGTCTTCGTTATTAGCTTTCCGTCCGGAACTTTGTCAGCTTTGAAAGGTTAAAATTGTAACGGAAGGAAAAATATATACTTCGTTTAATCAATTCTTGTAATGTGTTCGTTTGTTGACTGTTCTGAAATCCTTTGAGATTTTGCTATACCAGGAGTAAGAGATGTGCTCTTGTCGGCGGCTCTGATGCAATACCTTTCATTTGCTTCTATCCAGCGCAATTTCTGACATGTTAGGTTTTATGGGCAGCAAATTTAGGGCCAAAAATGTACACTATATATATATATTATATTATATATTTGTTATTAGGCAACATTTCAATCGAACTTTTGTTAGGTAGAATTCGTTATAATCACGATATTTTATTTTAACAAATGGTATTACATTTTATATTTCAGATGGTGAAAAAAGACAGCGCCTCTCTGGCAGAAGACGAAATTTTTATTCGTATGTTTATAAAGACACTTGGCAACAAAACGTTTACAAAGACAATGAACCACTTTATAAATGTATAATTATTCATTAGCATATAAAGTAAAATAAAAGTTGTAGATCTGGGTAAATTGTGTAGGTAGGTAGGTATAGCGCGGCGCCAAACTAGTAGTAGGCTACTCAAATTTTGCCGGCAAAAAGGGAAATCCGCTACTGAAAAGCTTGGATTCTAAAAAACATTTTGCTGTTGGCCAAAATGGACAGGATACACAAATGACTCTATCTATCATACCTAATTGTATGATAAGCCGTCAGCGGCAAATGACGGCATGATTGATTGCAAGTGGTATGTATATACATACCTACTTGTCAGCAAGGTGCAGTCTGCTGCTCATGCTGGAATTGTATGCATACTTTTGTTTGAAGTAGTAAGTCTAAGTCTAAAAAGGTCGCGACTACGTGGTAATCATCATCATCATAATCTAAAGACTTGTCTTTGCCTCTATAACGTGATAATTCTTCATTAATTTATTATTTATGGTCAGAAAATATCAACTTGGATTGTATATTAGATTTTTTTAATGATTTTTTTTCATTCTGCCCTATTACAAATTCAGCAACTGTCCTTTTTTTTTGTGACATTTGGCACAGAGGTAGTTTATACGCTGGAAAAAATCTCCTAAGATAACAATGACATTCAAGCTATTTTCATGACAAAGTTTACTCGGAAGAAATAGTTAAGCTAGTTGTCTATCTCCTTGGCAATTCGGTTCAGTCGTTTTTTAAGCATTTAATAATAGTAGTAGGCTATACATGAATAATGCAAACGAACGGCGGAAGTGAAATGAGATAAATCGATTTTACTGCATGTAAGTTTAACCATAACACTCTTAAGAAAAACAAATGATTTCGTGCAAAAATTGACACGACAATTTATTTAGAATCAGCACTGACAAACTATATTTCCCATCAAAACAAACGCGGAAATGTAAACAAACTATATTGTTTGAGTATATCATCTTGTTGGTCGCGCAGTAGATATTATTATTATATACCCTCACGCCTTCCCACAAGGGTCCCCGAAGGGCGGCAAGAGGTGTAGAGGTAGTAACCACACACCCACTTTCTGCCGGAAATATATTTTAGGTGCCAACGCGACAGATGGCGAGTCCATCGCCGTATCTCCAGCGTGTATGATAATTGTAACTCCTGGTATTTTCTCTGATTGGTTTCAATATGACACGTAAGTTTCAATATGGAACCTTTTGCCAGTATGGCGGGTCGAATGTATCGCGTTATTTATTCTTTTTTTTTTACTGAGATAGTTCCAATAAAACTGACTCATTTGCATCCAGCGTCCTTTCCATTTTGTGTTTCTATTTAGGTGAATGTTTCTGATTTACGATTTTTACGGCACATACTCCAATAAATAGGCTCAGTATTGCTTATGCCCCTACATTTGTAAGCCAAGTACACAAAGCGGTGAGTTATGTAGATCCAGTGCTAGTGACAGTTGGCAATACTTCGCTCTTAGTTTGTATTGGCATTGTGGACCGAACGTCATTGAGTTCGTGAGGTCGTGAATGCAGTAGTGGTAATTTATAACCTATAATTTATCGCGAAGCATATTCTATTCTTATTTGCAAATATAATTTTATTTTCGACTCTACGTAATATTAGGACGAATGTAAAAAAACGGGTTTCGAATCGGCTGTAATTATCGAGAGTTGAATTATTATTTGAATATAGTGAGAAAAAGTTAGAAGTAAGTAAGTAAGAGATAATAAGCATTTAATGTTATATTCAACGTTGTACAAGTAAATTCATGAAAATATATCACGAAGGGCTACGACTATTTTTAATAAATCAATGTTAACAGGCACACCGCTTTAACATGAATCGGCAATAATTTTGTTAGCGGTCTTTAATCTGTCGGGGAGCGCATCCGTTGATGGTTTTCCGATTCTATTAGCCGCAAAGCAGCGGGGTTGATTAAGCGGAACGATTTAAGGAAACGACCCACTTATTTAGAACCTCAGAACTTTGACTTACGAAAGCGTGTTAATAACTTACCAAATCGCTACAGTTATTGCTATACTTAAGTATGTTCATATTTTAATTAGCATTCTCTTCTAAAAATGTTCAGTGTAACGTTTTAGATCGAATCCACAATGAAGAGGCGTCAACGAGGTTGTGATTTGTATACATGAAGAAAGGCACGTTACTTGAGGTTGGACATGTTGGGATGAGCAAAGAGAGGCTTACAAAACATCTGTTTCGTTAATATATGATATGCGATACCAATACCTTGCGACAATTCCACACAAATTGACCAAGCCCCAAATTAGGCAAAGCTTTCCGTCCCGCGAACTCTAGTTTCGCACTCAGGAGCTGTATGTAACCACAAGACCAAACGGCGGTCAAATGATGCCACCTCACTACGATACAAGACATGTTTCAATTACCTAGATCAAATCGATCGGGCATTCAAGTATGGGAATGTTAAGAGAACTCTATAAATTAGCATATTATATGAAGGAATTGATGAATGTGGTAGACGCGAAAGACTATGTCTGGTAAGAGTACTTACCAGACATAGTCTTTCTGGTCTGGTCTGGTGCTGTACTTTTTCAGCCTAACCCGTGAGAGATTAGACGTGATGGTTGTATGTATTTATATTTAAGGGATGTAAAGCACAAGGAATCTTATGATGCCCATTACAGAACTCGTAGCCAAATGATACTGCTTGCGCGTTGTGTTGTATTTCTGCGGTAAGTTATGCTTTTAGAAATCCATATGGCATATCCGTGCGTGTCATCGGGTCATATGGCTGTTTGACACATTTGTAAGGTATTTGAAAATAAGATTTACTTTCTGTGAAGATAAAGTCCATATCCTTCTATCGTATTGTCCGTAGATAGAGAGGTAAATTGAGTATCTCTAACTACGTAGGTTTACAGAGATCGAAACACCATTAGCCATTTTGCAATTAAAAATATAGAAGAAGTATTGTTAGAGTTCATCGTTTTACAGTAAATACGAGAAATATTTTCGAAATCATTCGACCGCATTGATTGGTCGATAAATTAAGAGAGTTCCGCACAAAGGAAGGATCACCCTCCTCCCTCGCTATCAATTTGTCGCTGGTAATTATTTACACAGTCGTTATTAGAAAGCGGTGGACAGTGACCTAATTACGTAATGTCTCAATAAAAGTAAGAAGGTGTATATAAAGCAAACACATTTTTCGATGTGTGTATAAAACGAATAAGGTATGTTAGTCAAGAGAGAGCTCATCTACTCTCCTCCTCTAACTATCCAAGCGCAAGGGACTCCGCTTAATATATGTACGTCGAAAAAGACTTTTCTGTTTTTATCTCCAGTATACTTAAAGTATATATTACATACGCGGAGACGTGATAGCCGAGTGCATTAAGTAGTTGCCAGTAAAACTAACATGGCAAATTAAGTTTTCTGGACTACCTACAGTATTTAAGCACGTCACGGACTTTACGTTCAAGGCAAAATCACGAGAAATCGAGCATAGTTTTGAGAAGAAATTCAAAGACATAGTCGTGCTTGAAAAATATGTGTAAAAAAGTGATTGGCATAATTTAACCCTGAGTGATTTTTTATGCAGTTATTATTCAATATAAAATCAGGTACAGAATCATTGGTAGTGTTAATATCGATACAGAAGTACTTTAGTAAAATTCTGTAGCTATGAGTAAATGAAAAAAAGCTATATTACCGCTTATTGCCGTTAGAATTTCATGCAGCAAGCACTGTAGGTGACTTCCAGCTCGTATTGTGGAATAAGCTGGTTGAAATAATTGAAACTTCATTAGCATAAAAGCTCAGTACGTTAACTGGACTGCAACCCGGTTCTGACTCGGTTTTTATAGAGAAAATTAATGTTTCCTAAACTTGGTCGCAGTCGGAATGTAAATTAGAGGTTCAAAATAGCGTTAACTTGAACAAATAAACACGCAAAACTAAGCAATTTAAACTTTGCGATTATTCAACGCATGACCGCTTAAGAGGGTGTGGTTATATGGTAGCTTTTAATCTACATTTTTAAATTACACCATATGCCTAGTAGTAAACCTATCTAAGATTACATCTTCACGACCACAAGAGTCCGGGAAGGGGTAGGCGAAGGTGTGAAGCCACACACCCATATTCGGCTGGAGATATATTTTAGGTGCCAATGTCCATAGATGGTGGATCCATTACCGAAACTCAAGTACGACTATACTTGAGTAAAGGTTTTTGAATTTCTTCTCATACTACCGGGTTTCATCTCGTTGTCGCTCAATTCATAATACAGCATAATAAAAGGTCGGGTTCCTTTAAGTTTTTAAGGAAATATGAGTCATTTTACTCACTCCTGTCACCACCATGCTGCGGCTCGATTTCGTTGCGCAGCCCGAAATTCATTCAAGCGGATGGACTGAGTTGGACACGTTGTTTTGATCACAATCAAATTGAAAAACAGTACTTCAATCGATGTTTACTGTATGCTAAGTGTATTTCGATATTTATTGTAAGAAATAAGGGCGAATTGCAGACACTTGTAACCATAATTAAAGTAAAATGTGACAAGTAGGGAAAGCGCCTAAATACTGGTAAGACTAAGGTTTTGGTATTCGAAAGAGATGAACAAGTGACTGAGTGTGTTATATCGGTATGTAGGCAAATTCTAGAGCGAATAAGTGAATGAAATTGTATATCATGTAGGAAGTGTGCTCACACAAGATGGAGAGTATGAAAAAGATATTGAAAGAAAGATACCTGGCGGTAATAAAGTAATTGAGGCCATGTCAGCGTTGGTGGGCAGTACAACTCTGAGCAAGAATGCTCGAGTAGCTGTCCACGACGCGAATTTTGGTTTTTATTGTACGGCTGCGAATCCTGGGTGTGTCAGAGGAAGCAAGAAAATAATATAAATGCAGTTGAGATGCGGTCTTTTCGAAATATGTGCGGAGTAGCGAATCAGATTGAATCTTCGAAACATGTGCGGAGATCAGATCGAATCCGCAATGAAGAGATTCGCTAAATAACTCGTGTGTACGAGGGTATGATTGTACAGATTAAGAAAGACATGTTACGTTGGTTTGGACATATAGAGGGAATGAGTGAAGAAATATTGACAAAACAGATTAATTGAATGAAAAATACACACCAAATAATCTATGTACTGTACTATCAATTGAATTATTAAACACTTTATTAATCCCATCTACAAAATAAACCATTACCACAACACCAATTCCCTAAATAGTATTGCAAAATGATAAACATTCGGAACTTATACTAAGCGAAGCAACAAATAAACGGGCATATTGTGAGAGATGGCGTGAAATTGACAAGGGTCGTACAGCTCTCCAGATAATATATTCGTATCAATATACTTGTGTACTTAACAACCCTTCACGAAGTCGGAAAGGATTGTCGATAAAATACCCAACTGTCCATTTGGACTAGGTTCAACTGATGTGACGGCATTCTTTAAACTTTTGTTAAAACGTTTAATTGATATATATACGAATCGATTTCTTCTTTATTTTCCGCTTGAAATATAGTCTATGTGTGGGTAGGTAGAGGTGTATAGGAAGTACCCATAAACCCACTTTCCGTCAGAGATATATTTTAAGTGTTAACGTGAGGGATGGCGAGTCCGTCTCCGATACTATACATACGCCTTTAAATTTTTTATCGAGTTTATCCAGGTATCCTCTTGATGTTATCCTCCACTGTAAAGCTCGAGGTGTGACTGAACACAATACAGTATAAACATACAAATATATAATTACTGTGCTGCTACTACTGTTCGTAGCGTTATGTTAAGTTATGATTAAACTCTATAATAGCCTTTCTCGATAAATGGGATATCAAAGACTTTAACCAATTTTCAACTTAAACCAGTTCCTGAGACGAGGGCGTTTAGTCAGTCAAACAAATTTGTAAATAATAAACGTAAAAAATATTCTTCTTTTTCTAAATTTACTCCATTTATCAAGATCAACCCAAATGGGTTTCAAATAAAATTAGCAGTGGAAAAAGCATTAACAATGTCAACATTGTGGTTCCAGTCCTAGTAGTTAAAAGCGATGACACTGAAACGAAATGTAATTACGCTTCATGAATGTTTGCGTTGCCTACCCCGAGCACTAATTAAAATATTTCCCACTCAATTTTCATTTTGTTGACCCTTTTATTTAAAGCCTTTAGTACTTAACAAGGATAATAAAAATTCCTTGGTGCGCAGTAAAATTTTATGTTTAATTTTAACCGTATTATAATATTTTCTATCTACTCTAATAAATGGGACCTGAAATATATCTCCGGCGGAAAGTGGAATGTGTGGGTACTACTTACACACCTCTGCCTACCCTTTCCTTTCGGGGATGGGAAGGCTTGAAGTTATTTATTAGTTATAAGTTAGTTACATACATCATACATATCATCACGCCAAGTCCCTAACGGGGTAGGCAGAGAGTATAGAGCGCCAGTTATCTCTAGACTTACATACCTCTTTCGCTTCGTCCACATTCATCAGTCTCTTCATACATGCTCGTCGGTTTCGAGTACTCTAAACGTTCCCGTCCTTCAGAGTCCGATCTATTTGATCCAGGTAGTTTGAACATGGCCTTCCTCTGCCTCTTCTTGCACACACTTTTGCTTTGTATATCTGTTTCGTCAATCTTTCTTCACTCATCCTTTCTGTGTCCAAACCAACGTAACATGTCTTTCTTCATCTTTACAATCACGCCGTCATTCACGCCAGTTGATTTGCGAATCTCTTCATTGCGGATTCGATCTAATATCGTTACGCCGCACATTTTTCGAAGAGATCGCATCTCGACTGCATTCAAGCTATTTTCATACTTCCTCTGACATACTCAGGATTCGCTGCCATACAATAAGGTAGGTACCAATATCGCGTTGTGGACAGCAACTCGAGCATTCTTGCTCAGACTTTTACTGCCCATCAACGCCGACATGGCTTCATTCACCTTATTTCCGGCAGTTATCCTTCTTTCAATAATAAGTTAGTTGAACAGGAAATATTTGATTGTTTGCAATTTTTATGTACTCAAAACTATTTAGTCAATTTTATAATTTCTTTGATTTATGGAAAGCTAAATAAGCAGGAGAAGGATAATTAAACTAAAATTGTATATGTATATAACGGTAGTATATACTGATACAAAGACTCCAAATTACTTTATATTAGATTCATATGAATGCATATATACGTTGGCACGTGAATATGGGTGTATGTACCTATACACCTCTGCTTACCCCTTCGGTAACCCTAGTGGGAAGGCGTGAGGATATATATATTGTGAATTGCTCTTTCATTGTTACCCTCACCTTTGGTTTAGCATCTTTTTTAAACCATTAATATGACCAAGATGAGTATGCGTCTGATAGTAAGCGGTTACCGCTGACGTATTTGCAAGTGGTGCCATCACAAGCTCAATATTACCAGCATATCGGTGGAGCTGCGTAGTGGAAATACCCTGAGGTGTTTTCAAATTACTGAGGTGGCCACAATAAACGCGCCTGATGGTAAGCGGTTACCTATGAACGCTTGCTGCACCAGGAGTAGCCATGAGTCACTTTATATTTCCATGACTGTCTCTTTAAGTCCTTATTAAAGCTTTCGCTGCACTTTCAATTCTTGTGTATTCAAGCCAGGCTTGTAGATTTGGAAGTTATTTGAAATAATCGAGCAAATAATTTGATAAATCAATATATTAGTAGAACTTTACTTTATGTTATGATCGAACAGTCAATTTTAATAGGAATATAGTTACTCTAGTTGGTCTGAGAACTTTGCGTGCAGAACAGGCAAAAGCACCAAGACCAACTTTATTAAGGCCTCGAGGCGTAAGCGACTGAAAAAACAAACTAAGCAGCGCAGCTTATGCGCTATGGGGAGGAACTAGGGTTGTCACATATTTCTAAGAAAAAGAGTAACTTTCCTTTCTAAGGTATACGTTACAGTTCTGTACAACATCCTTAAATAAAGTACCTATTATATTAAGAGCCGTGGTGTCCGAGTTGTCCAAGCTGTCGCCTGCAACACAATGACTTATGTATGTATAGTTCTGCTTGAGAAAAGGCGATGGGCTTGCCATCCGTCACGTTTATGTCACGCACCAAAATATATCTCCGACGAAAATGGAGTGTGTGGGAATCCACACATCTCTGCCTTTGGAAACCCTTGTGAGAGAGTAAAGAAAATTATATCAAAGAAAGAAAGAGAGCAAACAGATGGAATTGGGTCAGAGACGCCGATATGATCAAACCTTTTAAATAACAATGATTGCTTACCTACATTAATAACTTATCAATATTTATTAAAATATGTTGGTATCTAAATGCATATGTGAAAATAAGCAGCAAATTTCGTGTTTTTCCAATTTTTTACACTTTACGAAACTAAATACTTAAATACACACAAACAACCCAACGCAAAACGCAATCAAAAGTTCATACGAAGCAAAGTAGGGTGCTGCAATTTTATTTTGAAGTCAGACCAAAAACCTGTTCTCCAAAATCAACTAAAAACCTTATTTTTGAAGTCAGAATAAACTTTATATCCGTCATTTATAAGTATATTTTTTAAAAACGTGTTAAATATAATAATTCCCCGAAGCTCGGCATGATAAAGTTAATTATGACTTTTTAAGTTCAGATGATATGCGATGTAACTAAAATTCTCTCTTACTTGGAGCATGCAATTTGTCTGAAAAGTTTCGTATAATTTCCCACATGTAGACAGTATAATTTGGGAAGTTGGTAACTCTACGTAGGTACGTTAAATGTGCATGTTCGCTCTCTATTTGATAACTTAACTACCACCATCCGTTGACACTAACTTTATTATCGTCGTAAACTATATGCTTGTGATGGGTCATTCTGGCAAATTGACATGTCATACATTAATTCTATTACACGTACTTGTTAGTCACGCAACTTCATATGTCATTCATATGTTACTAACTAGATATATTTAATACGCGGAGTTTCCTTAATAAGGCTGACAATTATTCCAAGAGTGAATACAAATTCAGTTAATAGTGTATTGCTAATCGCTGCTTGCTCTTTGAGGAATGCCTAAAAACCATTGTAAAATAATTGCGATATTTAGTCAGGAAAATGTTCTTTGCACATTTGTTCTTTTCTCTATCAGTTGAGATCCCCATATCACAATTGACCACAATTTAAGTAAGCTGTCCTATGTTGGGGTCCTTTCACTATCAATCAGATTGAGGAATGAATCCGAAACATGTTTCCTTGGAGTTTACAGCATACTGTTTTTCAAGAACACACATATGCGTGGGCCATATGATGGCCTGATGAAGAAGGTAGAGACGACTGGAGTTCTATTCTCTCTGCCTACCCCGTGAGGAACTATTTATATGTTTATATTTTTATGTTTTATTTAAGTGTGCACTTTGAGATGGGTCAAATTCTGGTCTCCTAATTATACCGAATGTACCTATTATTTTGAATAAGTTCAAAGGATTTCTTTCAGCTTGTTAATTTTGCATAAAAAGTAACGATGGATATCATCTATCACCAATCTTGAGCGTAAAAGTGGCGAAATAAAGGTAAATTTAATGATTGTCATCGCAGAAAGGTAGGCTCTTGAAATCGGAGCTTCTACGAAGAATCGGCCCTTATCTGGGGATCGCCCTGGTTTAGGATATCATCTCTATGATGCTACGTAATATAATGACCAACTTGTAGTAAATCACTTAGGTAAGAGACCTTGCCTTAAGTAGGCGTAAGGTATGAATATTTATGTGAACTTTTTGTCGGATGTTTGTTCCTCTTTCTCGCTAAAAATACTGAATAGAATGGAGTAAAATTTGACGCAGAGGTAGATTATTAGCTGGATTAATATTGTATAATAATAAAATATAATAATAACATATCCTCACGCCTTCCCACAAGGGTCCCCGAAAGGGTAGGCAGAGGTGTATAGGTAATACCCACACACCCACTTTCTGCCAGAGGTATATTAGGTGCTAACGTGACAGATGGCGAGTCCATCGCCGTTACTCCAGCACGCCTATACATACGCCTTTGAATTTCTTCTCAGACGTATGCAGGTTTCCTCTCGATGTTTTCCTTCACCGTTAAGCTCGTGGTGTGACTAATCACTGTACTTAAAATCAGAAAAAACTCATTGGTACAGTCGGGATTCGAATTTGCGACCTTTGCGTCGCAGGCAACTGCTCGAACCAGTCGGCCACCATGGCTCTCTTTTAATATTGTATGATTTGATTTATTTCTAGCTTCCCTAGCTTGTTTGAAATGTAAGAAAAGATTTAGAACTGCCGTGATGGTCGACCATCACCCCTCGGTGCCTGCAACAAAAGATTGCAAGTTCTGATCCCGACTGTACCAATGAGCTCTTCAGAAATAAAGTACAGTGTGAGTAGTCACACCACGAGCTTTATTGTGAAGGACAACATCGAGAGGAAATGTACATACGTTTGAGAAGAAGATGTATGTGTAATTGTGCTTGAGAAACGGCGATGGACTCGCCATCTGTCACGTGGGCACCTAAAATATATCTCTTAGCGTATATAAGAAAGAAAAAATATGTAGCTCTGTTTATAAAACTGGGCATTTATAAGAAAGAAAAAATAGGTAGTTATTTTTTGCTTCTGCCTTATCACACCTTAGATCAACTGTCCTATCCTATCCAAGCGCACTATATATTCGAAGATGTAACAAAAATAATATGAAAAGAAAAGACTTAAAACATGAATTATTTTAAGACGATTCGACATTATTCGAATAGAAACTATTAAAATAAGGTCACGCAACAGCAAACATATTGAGAAGGACAAGAAAGGGACATTCCTCTTCAAGTCCTATTAATATTTGTCTGGCGCGGGTAAAATAAACCAATATAGCGGTGGACAAGGCTGGAACCCACTGGAACAATAGCTCTCTGTCAGTGCGACTGAGACAAATAGCCTCCCGAAGGAAATAACACTGATCTTGGGCCCAACGACCATTACAATAAATTCCCTTTTAAAACACCCTTCTATTATTACAGAGGTCAATTAGATCGACTCTCAAAGTGGTAAGCAATTTTTTGTATTAGGCTTAAAATCACTTGTTTCGGAGTGTTGATATTGATTTCAGAACTAACTGCGTCCCGCGGTTTTATCCGCGTAAATGTGACAGTTGTAGACCCAAACATTGATGGATATTATCTAGTTTTTTTTCCTATAAAACATACGCTCTGTGCTTACAGATCTGAACAATATGCTGATTAATGATTTATATCTGTGCCAGATTTTTACACACATCTTGCCAACTTCTAGGCCCCAATTCGACAGACGCTGTCTATCTATGAATTTATTGTATAAAATAAGCAGAATTCATTGCTTATTCAAAGTTTTTTTTAATTCAACGACGATATATACCTACCACGAATATCTATGTTCATGATAATAAATAACCAACGTAAGACTACGTTACTTCGTTACGCAAACAGAGTTTATTATCCGATGAATTTTCTCGAAATCCGATTTCCTCTTCAAATATTGAAAAAGATGTACGATAAATACTCGTTCCTTTCAATGTACACATATCCGGAAATAGAGATATAATGGAAATATTATTTTGTATTGTAGGAGCTTTTGTGCTTACAAAAGATATCAATAAACGTGACGTTAAAGAAGAAAGTAAAAGAATCTGCTTGGATACTAAACCATTTTTGGAAAAAGAGTCAGATACACACATCTCTTGTTAGGAATAACAAGAGTTTTCCAGGAATTAAAACATCGAGAGGAAAACTGCATTGAGAAGAAATTTTAAAACGTATATATAGTTGTGGTTGAGAAATTGTATTTCTCACGTCCGTACCTAGTATCTCCGGCTCTGTCTATCTTATTATCACTCTGGGTTCGTGTGATACAAATTTGCAATACAATAAGTAACACAGATTGCTTCGTCATCGCGTTGCTACCCCTATTTGCTAAGCAGCTTGGAAGGTGTTATGATAAGTAATTTAAATTTACCCCATAACGTTTCAGTTCTACAACCATCTTTCACGGTCCATAAATCGGGGATACGTAACTTTACGAAATGACTTTCGCACAGGAACAGGAACAGGTTAAGTAAATAAAAAGAAAAAATCTAAGTCATTCTTTACGTATTCACTGCGGGACAAAAAGGCTGACATAGAAACACTTTTAATCTTACAATATAGGTTCGCCGCGTCGGGGCCTCTTCTGGGCACCGCTGGGGCTTTTATTTATGCAAATTGGTTAGACTTCAATGAGGGAGCAGGTGTTTATACTGCTATTTTGAATGTAAATATGCCAAGCGAAGGTTTTCTAAAGATCTTATCCTTTGTCTTGTTTCAAATCTCTAAGGAGAAACGTTTAAACGGATGTTAAGTTTTACCACAGTTCAACTAGAGGTTGTTTGAGTAACTTATTTTTCGTATCCATAATTTTAATATAATAAGTCGAATGTAATCAATGAATAGTCACTAAAACAAACATGGGAATGAAATCTACATACGTTTGTGAAGGAATTTGAAGGTATGTCTAGACGTACTGGAGTAACGGCGATGGACTCGCCATCTGTCATGTTGGCAGCTAAAGTTACTTAAAAAAGTTACCTATTCAAATACAGTATAGAAAAGGAAAAAGCCATATTGTTTCAACCGTAAAGTAGTATCATGAGCATCTCAAATTAATTTTATCGAAAGCAGACGTATCTCGCAGTCATATATTCAAGTGCTCTCACCAATTTTTGCTCGTACTTTTGTGGCTACGAAAATTCTACGGGTATGCCACTTAACAAATGTCAAAGTAATTCAGTACCGTTCGCTGGGTTGGTAACATTGTAATTAATCAATATTGCGAGATTAGATCTAAAATCGTTACGTCGCTCGCACATTTTCGACGTCATTTCAACCGCATTTATGCTGTTCTCAGTTTAAAATCAATTTGGAACCACTTCTGTAAACTCTGTACGTATATTGAGAAAATATTACTTTTTCTTCGTAAATTTTGAATAGAAGTTGCTCTCCTAACGTGTTTGCTAGAATGTGGTCTGCTATAAAAGATACTATAAAAGCTTTGACGCCTTTCAAGAATCGAAATGAATAATGACGTTTCGCCAAATGCCCTGTGAAAATGATAAATTGCGTTATAATTTCAGTGGACTGCCATTAAGGGTTTGATCATGATGATGCGGTGTTTTTGTTTGTCCGGAAGGGGAGGCGATAGTAACTGGGTCAGAGTGGACTGACAATAGCCCGGAACTACCTACTTTTGTTCACGTTTTAACTAAATTGATTTTATTACCGCTTAGTATATTGCAGTAAGTGGTTTACTTTACGATATCTTTTGATATAGTGCGTTACTTTTCTTTGCATAATTTTTTATGTCTTATTAATGTACAAAACAATTTTTGAAGTACTTAATACATATAAAGAATAACTAATTCATTTATGTTTTAATTGTTTATTGCTTGAGCGTTACGTGGGTGCTAATTTAACTAGCAATTTAAAGATTTTGTACGAATAATATAAGAGACAAAATGGTTAAGAATGGCAAATAACCTTCCCTATATTACTTAAGACAACTTCAACTCATTGTCTTAAAGGAAGAATACAGTAAACTATATTGAAAGCAAACTTGACCCGCGAGCTGCAAGGAGGGCCCGGCTTTATTAAATTCTTTCACCAATGTTCTGGTCTGCTGGCTCCGGAATTCTATTAGCAAACTCTTACAATAGGGTATCGAATAAATTGTGTGAATACATTATGTTAATACACACCTTGGCATCCAAGGTCACAGTTTTTGGGTAGCTTTAAAAAAAACATGTTCCATGTTATAAATATAATATCCTCACGCCTTCCCACAAGGGTCCCCGAAGGGGTAGGCAGAGGTGTATAGGTAATACCCACACACCCACTTTCCGCCTGAGGTATATTAGGTGCCAACGTGACGGATGGCGAGTCCATCGCCGTTTCTCAAGCACGACTATACATACGCATTTGAATTTCTTCTCAGACGTATGCAGGTTTCCTCTCGATGTTTTCCTTCACCCGTAAAGCTCGTGGTGTGACTAATCACTGTACTTAAGTTCAGAAAAACTCATTGGTACAGTCGGGATTCGAACTTGCGACCTTTGCGTCGCAGGCAACTGCTCGAACCACTCGGCCACCACGGCTCTCACCACGGCTCATGTTATAAATAGCCTGGAATATTTATCCAATTACGTTCAACAGTTTTTTTAAGTATTAACACAAATTGATATTAAGTAGGATATCATGGCTAAAATAAAGTTATAATAATAATCATAAAATATTATAAATTGTCTAAATATTTATATTTTAAAATAATTTGTATAAAAGATTGTCTAAATACGCTCTTAATACGAAGTGCTTAGTATTGCGAGTATAAATCTACGCGAATTAAAATGCTGCAAGGTGCAGGCGATAATGACCATATATTCATTAAAAAATAGCTGTATCCTGCGATGTCACCTACATACAATTCATATAAATTATGAGAATGATGATTACTGCGCCACCCTTTTGGTAGTACAAAATTCTACTAAACATACATACCTTCCAATAAATCACTCGATATATCGATGAAATGTCGGCCTTCTGGTCTATACATGTCTGGTAATATATGTCAAAGGCACCGCACAGTCTTAATGAAATTGATAATTGAAACGTGATTGATAAAATATGAGGGATACAATTGTCCAAAGCAGAGATTTATGAGTGGTATATGGATTGCTTGATACGCAATAATTCTTGTAAGGATTCAGCTATCCACTTCCTGCGAAGGAACCATAAAAATGCAATGAATTTTATATTTCATTATGAACACTTAATTATCTACACGACGGCAATTAGGCAAAGCTAGCACGATAGGAGTCACATAACATATATTTTTTATCTTCACTATTAGTGTGACGTGTAACACAGCACCCAATTTTCGCTAGATATATTTAGGTGCCACCATGACAGATTCAAGTACGACTGAACACGCTATTAAGCACGTCCATGAATTTCTTGTTTTTTTGATATTTCCTTTCCTATTGATGTTTCCTTCACCGAAAATCACACGATTATCGTTCGATTAAGTTAAGAAAACGGTTGTTATTTATATACAATTCGTGCAAATATATACTTGATACATACCATGTGAGATAGCCTTAATTTTTAACTTTTCTAAGAATGTTTAACTGTATTTTTACAAGTAGGCGAAAAAGTCTTCTTAATTATCTTTACCTCTCAGATATTATGCACACAGGCAATTTTGCTTTGCGTGTCTGTTATTTCGTAATGTCTTGATGTCAGTCTGAGAATTCTTTTAAGAACATACATATATAAGAAATTCAAAGGCGTATGTATAGTCGTACTTGAGTAACGGCGATGGACTCGCCATCTGTCACGTTGGCACCTAATATACCTCTGGCGGAAAGTAGGTGTGTGGGTATTACACATTACATATGGTGGGTGAGGATATTATATATTGATCCAATTCTAGTTTACACATTTCCAAGAACAAACATAACAATAAAACATGAACATAGGCCCGAAGACGTATAATAAAATTGCGTTGCTCGTAATGTATGAGTTTACCGTAATGCATTGTTCTTGCAAACAACGTCGGTTGCATACCACCATTTGTAATATCCTACTTGGTGCAATTTGGCATATCGCCCACACAAACGCCATTGTTCCTAGCACCAAGAGCTTGTCATAACCAACGCTTTATACTGCCGATTCTGAAAATACTTTATGATAAAAAAAACTCCTATGTATTTACGGATAGGCTTACAGAGCAGAGGGTCAGCTTTCTATAAACTTACATACATACATCACTGGCTTAACCACACTCTTAAGCCTCTATACATATACAGGATACTACAGAAAATAGGTACAGCTGTTCAAGTATGAGACAGGACTCAATGAACGGAAGCAAATAAAAATTATAATTACAATGTATTAGATTGTAAGTTCCCATCTTTCATAATATTTTCGCATAAAAATGTATGGTAATAGTGTAAAATTTAACGTTTTAATATTTTTTACGTGTTTAATATTTTCTGAATAAAAAAACCATAGAACCATGTTTCGGAGTGAAGAAATTTAAAATGTTGGCATTTTGTTATCTTTGGATCTATTTCTTTCATTGCATCGTCACGAGGATATATTGTAACATCCTACAACTTCTAGAAGACGACTGTTCTATTCTCTGTACATACTCGCCGGTTTTGATTACTCTTGGCTTTCCAGCCTCGAGTGTTCGATCGCTCGAGGCATCGATTACAAACAAATATTTATTTTTCAGATTAGATTTGGAAAAGCATTGACTTGTTCATCGCTGTCAATGGAACAAATAAAAAGCTTAATAAAGCCGAAAGAAATCTGAGCGAAGGTGTGAATAGAGAATTTAATTCTCTTCCCCCACGCATTTAGTAACTTGATCTATGCCGTAATTACGTAAAATCCCCGTTATATTATTGGGAAGCCAGAGGATTAGGAATACTTTGACCCGTCCGACTGAAGTCTTGGAGTTGTAGTAAACGAGGTTGTAAGATAGATGAGCATAAGCCCAGTCTAGTTTACCTTATTTCGGAGGATTTTCAAGTTCGTTCAGAGTAGAGCTTCGTTTCGCTGATTCCTTACTTATTTATGTTTAAAAAACATTTAATTACACACACAAATCGCACCTGAGTTTCCCATAAGGTAGGCTCATGAAGTGGAGTGCCAGTTCTTTTTACACTTACTTTTGTCACGTTGGCACCATAAATATATCTCTGGCGGAAAGTGGGTGTTTGGGTACTACCTATACACTTATGCCTGCCCCTTCAGGTACTCTTCTGGGAAGGCGTCAGAATAAGGCTTTCATATAGTTCTACGCTTTAATATTCAGTAGCCATATAATTAAACAATATAATTCTTGTGAAAAAAAGTGTTCTTTTTAGAACTCGTATTGATAAGGAATTTCTTCCTCTAGTATTGGAGGTTCAAATACCAATTCGTACCTATCGTAAATGAGACCGATACGTTTTTTCGCATTTCAAAAAACAATTTCAAAGGGATTTGTGAGCTCAAAGCTGCATTCCGCAGTCGGTCTAGTATTACAAATGCAATGCCCCTTATCGTTGCATTTCAGGCCAGATTTATTACCGGGAGCTGGTTGAATAAGGCGGTTTTTAACCGACTCTAGTGCGAAGTAGAATGGCTTTTATCTACAATAAGCTGATTAAAAATCTATGCTCTAGTTTCTTTTAACTATAGGATTTATCTAAAAAGCGTATCTTTCCTAAAAGCTATTTTTTCCTGAAGATATATTTTGATGCCGAGGTGATGTGCACACAGATGACACACGTAGCAAACGTAAAGCGTAATTTTAAGTGCTCTTTAACTTCTAACAGATACTTACTCACCTATGTACATTTAAAACTTGCAGCTTTTCATTCTATAATTTCCCCGTGTTTACCTTCAAATAAATTTCAAGCTCTTAGCATAAAAAGCGTGCACGTAAAACAACACCGGGACGTGTCCTTTGTATGGGAAAATAAAAAGTTTGATGATTTTTAAACAATTCCGACCATGTCCCGCCTGTTTGCTGCAGATGGTGGCAAGAGATTGCAAATTAAAAACACCACAACCTAAGGATTACCATAGTAAATCCACATTTAATTACTCCGAAAGAATGATGTAATCTTTAAGCGAATTGTAAAATAAGTTACTTTTGAATAACGTCACCTTATCGTGTACATCGAGCTCAAAATTTACATTTACAAGAGACCCATCAATACATACTTCTGTCATTACTAATTAGTAACTACTACAGGTACTCACTGTGCTTACTACTATATCTTATATGTACCTAATACGTTTTTTGTGTGACAATTGTGTAACAGTATGATATATTAAAGCAGCCAGCCTGCCCTTAGTTTGACAGTATTTATAAAAAGAGAAATAGAGAGAGGGGAGAACAGCACGTGAGAAAGATTGACATGGAGCAGAAATAGATCTGTCTATCTTTCTAGATAGACAGAAATATAATAAGATAGAACATTTTTAGTACTGCAAAAGTGGTGTTATAAATCTTGTAACCTCTTCCTATATACAGTAACTTTGCATACAGTAGGCTCACAACCACTAGTGTGATATACATACTTGACACATAACCTATAAATAATTTTATCTGATTTTGTACACAAAAAATCGATGAATTTGTTATCTTTGATAAAAGGCCAGACCAATTTATCTCTCGGCAAACTAACTTATGGTTTAGGTTTATCTGACGTTTAAAGATCGGCTTTAAGGCTAGTGAATAAATTAGGGGGTCCTCACTGTAGGTCAGATTTTCGGCTTAAGGCATTTCTAGGGAGACTGAAGAACCTGAATAAGGCTTCCATTATTCATGGGAGACTTTATAGCTAATGGTAACGCGCTGTGATATAAGCAAGGGTCGAGATGGATTTGATAAAGCTCAAGAGTCGATTCAATGCTTTGTTTTTATGTTTATTTTGAGATTTGTGTTGTTGTCATTGGGATTAGGAAAGACTTGGGTAAAGACGTGATGAAGTATTAGTACATTCCTAAAAAGACTGTGCACATCCTTTACATACATATATTTATTTATTTACTTAGAGACTGATGAATGTGGACGAAGCGAAAGAGGTATGTAAGTCTAGAGAGAACTGGCGCTCTATACTCTCTGCCTACCCCGTTAGGGACTTGGCGTGATGATATGTATGTATGTATGTACTTAGATGGCAATGTGACACACGACGAGTCGGTCGACATCTCTCAGACAAACATTGTATTATTGCGAAAGTGTGTAGTTCACTATCTTTTCATCATCGCAAAGCTCATAGAGAAATCCAATGTCCAGGCTATTTTTTATGTTTACTAAGGGTCTGAACATACAAACACGATCTTTTAGATGAGCACACTAACTTCCTGGCCATTGTGACATTCGTCACCAAAGGCTTAGACTTTAGACTTATATAATACTAAAAGTATGCAGCTTATTAATTAAATAATTCGCTAGTACAAAACCATAGTCTCCCGTAATCAAGAGTCGATCAAAGTTACTCATGTGTTTAATTATTCAAAGCTCCCGTGTATTTGTTGACAGCGTGTCTATCAGGAGATACCTTTGTCTCCAGTTTAATTGAAACTTCGTAACAATCCTAAACATTGACACGGAATTGGTATGTGTCGACACGAAAGCTGGTTTTGGGTTTGTTTGTTACTGTTCATAGTAAAATTACAATATGTATACTTAGTTTTAAATCAATAGTCACTAGCGAGATTTCGCTCTATTGATACATGCATACATACAATCATAGTAGGTACTTATCATCACGCCAAATCTCAAGGGTAAGGCAGAGTGAGTGAGCGCCAGGTGTACGCTACCTAGTGTAATATCTATGGAGAAATTTTAATACTACAGTTACGAGAAATTGTTGTTATTTAACCATAGTTAAAAATGGATAGAAATACACCTAGTTTGGCACAGGTATTAGCTTCTTAAAAACCCATAGAAGTACTAAAAGACAAAATCCAAAACTTTATAACGACGTCGTTGTCCGCGTGGACATTGACAAAAAAGTTATTGTTTGATTTCTAAAATTTTTTTCTTTTTTTTTTCGCTATCCACATCGCAGGTTTCGTCGGTTGAACATAAAACGCATTCGCCACAGGTTTCTAAAATAAAACTGGCTTAAGTTACTCCTTTTTGCATCAGCTATCTGCCAGTGATGTACCGTCGAAATAGGTCCAGCCGTTTCAGAGATTAGCCGGAACAAACAGACAGACAGACAGACCGACAAAAAATTACAACAAATTTATATTTGGCATATATTTAGCGTGTATACATTCATATGCATTTAGTAAAAAGGGGTTTTTTAAATATTACAAACAGACACTCCGACTTTATTTATTTGTATAGATATAACTTACTTAACTGTACTTAAAAAAGTATATGTGACACAAGAAGCCTCTCTCGAAGGTAAGTGGAGTAAATACCTCTCATACCTCGAGTGGGTAGTAAATACCTCTTTCTCATACCTTTTTTACCTTTCTCTTCAGCTTCATCCACAGTGGTCTTTTCATATTTGCTCACCGGTCGAGGAGTCTTGACGTTCCCATTCTCATTTAAAAAAAAAAGTTCCGTCAATAAACCTTATTCCGTCGTATGAACCTAGTTTACAATAATGCTATTCCTATTGTATTAACCGCGAAGCACTCACTTGAGGTTAGCCACATAGGTCGCTCGGGTCGGGTATCCGAAGTAAATGTCTATATAGGTACCACGGTTCCACGTTGATATTACGTAATTTTTGTGGTACATTATTTATAGGTATCTACGAACATCTGATACGGAACTGATCTTTTCTTACAACTGGCTAATCGAATTGCAGCCCTATTTCTGTAGATAATTACATCTCCCGGTTCTGTTGCTTCGTTTAAAAATAATCTCACCATGAATATAATTTAAAAAAATTATGTAAAAGACAAATCATAATTAAAGGAATGAATTGAGATTTTCACAGACCATACCTACGCATCTCAATTTATGCCGTCTGTCCTAGGAGTCTCACAACTTCACTGCTTTGAATATCTTCTCAGATAATTTGAATAAATTCGCAGTGTTTGTTTTCTTTAACCGCAAATCTCGTATTGTGATCAATCATGGCAGATTAACCCACCCACATACCCACCGTATATTCACCACATACAGTAGTACTCACAAATCCACTTTTCGCCGGGTATATATCTTAGGTGCCTAGTAGATATGTCTTTAAACTTCTTCGCAAACGTTTACAAGTCTCAACGTTTTGCTTTAATCTCGTGGGGTGACTAATCAGTAATTAGTCACGTCTTAGATTGAGGGATCGAATAGCGTAGAACGGAGGCCTTTGCATAGCTATGGTAGCCGAGGGGTTTGACCTACAACACAAAGTTGTAAGTTCGAATCCCGACTGTACAAATTTTTGGAGATTCGAACTTATAACTTTGTGTTGTAGGTCAAATGCGCATCAACATTGTACATATTTACGTGTATTGTAATATTTTCGTTTGTAGGCGTCAATAAATTTGTCATGGTTATAGAGCACTTACGTATTTGATACAATTTTATGTATGTCGTATTTACAATCTCCACTGTACCAGGAAGTGGATTTAGTCGTAAGTGTGATAATGGCCGCTTTATTATTATTGACATCTCCCGTGAATAGCACCATAACTTTTACGACCCGATACCATTCTCCAAGTTTTATGTCCAACACTCTTGTACCTGGTAACCCGATCAATATTACAAATATTTCAGGCAAGACAGACGGCTGCTTCAAAAGTTCACGCATTCTTAATAGGGTCCCCGAAGGAGAAACCAAAATATAGAAGTAAACTTTACAAACTTACGGTATGATAGGCGCTATTATAATTTTCATGTGATCAGCATTTGTCCGCTCATTCATTAGAAGAGAGTAGATGACGGGATCAAAATGGACGCGATAACTCAAATAAATAATTAACACGCACATTACAAGTATTACCAGTGCTTTCAATGTGTAGATTTTTATTTTGGGAGTAGGATATTAGGAAAACTCTTAATATATATAAATTACGTGTCACGTTGTTTGTCCGCGATGGACTCCTAAACTACTTAACCGATTTCAATCAAATTTGCGCACCGTATGCAGTTTGATCCAACTTAAAATATTATCGGCACCACGGCGTGATGGAGTAACAAACATTTATACATACCCACAAACTTACGCTTTTTATATTTTAGTATTATACATACATACGACTTGGAATAAGCATGATGCTCTAAAATATTAAATGCAAATGACTAAGGTATACCTATATCAGACTGTACTGACATCATGAAAGGTTCTGCAAATAGATTCAGGTTGAAACCTAATGTACGAAGTGTGGAAATCTTATGACGTGGGTATTTTTTCATCGCACTTAGTGCTTTTGATGACCTAGGGTTTTTTCATGACGTGTTATTGCCATCCTTATTCATGTGTGCGCAATGGACTTGCCATCTATAACGCTAGAAACTTATTGTACATACATATCATCACGCCGTCTGTGTTCCTAACGGGGTAGGTAGAGAAAGTAGACCGCAGATCTCTTTAAGCTTACCATATTTAAAAATATTAATATTATATAAAAAGCCGTAGTGGCCGAGTGGTTCGAGCAGTTGCCTGCGACGCAAAGGTCGTAAGTTCGAATCCCGACTGTACCAATGAGTTTTTCTGAACTCAAGTACAGTGATTAGTCACACCACGAGCTTTACGGTGAAGGAAAACATCGAGAGGAAACCTGCTGTCTGAGAAGAAATTCAAAGGCGTATGTATAGTCGTGCTTGAGTAACGGCGATGGACTCGCCATCTGTCGTTGGCACCTATTATACCTCTGGCGGAAAGTGGGTGTGTGGGTATTACCTATACACCTCTGCCTACCCCTTCGGGGACCCTTGTGACCTTGGAAGGCGTGAGGATAACTAACTAACTAACTATTTCTTTCGAAAATAGGGTATTGTTTGCTTACTCCTTTGGTATCGATAGATGGCTATTAGCCTTTTCATGAATCGGGCTGTCTTTATTCAAATGTGTGAAAGAAAGGCAAGCCAAGGCTTCTGGCAAGTTACTATTTAGTGTTTCAGAACTCCACACATAATTCTATTCGTATGTATTCGTACGTTGTACTGAGTATATTATTATTATTTTATATATATAAATTATATATCCTCACGCCTTCCCACAAGGGTCACCGAAGGGGTAGGCAGAGGTGTATAGGTAGTACCCACACACTCACTATAGTGGGTGTTTGTAACATCTTAATATCGCTTATGGATCCCATATAAAGGGGTTGGCGGAGGTTCAGTAGTAGAACGACAGTTTTTTTTTTCTTAGTCTTACGATCTATTACGAACGGTATTTAGTTTCATCCACTTTTATGCCGAAAATTTGTGGTATACGAAATGTTGGGTAGTATCTATAATTAAACAACAAATATGTATTATGAAGACACTGTCTTAGTGCATTTTATTAATGACATCATATCATGCGTCTCTCGGATGAAACGCGTATAACAAGTAATTTCAAAACAATTCAATTTACTATAACTACACTTTAAAAAATGTGTATATTTTATCACATAGTGTATGCATTAAAAATTTTTAACTATTCTCTGTATGGTTTATTTATCTGGTTACCTCATTTTTAGTGTTATATTTTTTTTAAATACCTACTCTGCTACACAAATGATTTAAAACTGGTTTTATGCTTAAAAATATGCAAAACAATCCTTTTTAGTAGAGCTGTCGTAACCGACAAGGATTAATTGCGAACATGTCATGAAGCCTGAATGCTGATTTCTGGAGAACGAATTCATAGTTCCTATAATAATGTGTCCTCATATGAAACCTATAATTACAAGTGTTATTAAAAAAAAATTGCTCGATAGTTATCCCAGTGTATGGCAGATGTCGAATTAAAAATGTTTGATTTCATTATAAGATTCAAGGACAAGATATTTAGAATTAAGCCTCAATTTTACTTAATTCGTTCCTTGGCCTTAACTATTTGGTAGCAAAATTATTTACCACTTCAAATTAAAACTCATTTAAAAGAGAAATTTTCAATTATTTTAACTTTTTGTTGGAAAAAATATGTCCGTAAACGAGGCTTATAATTAACCCAACATAGTAATGTGAAAAAATATATTTAAGACTATATGAGTAAACACCACTGTAATCGTTTTAATGAGTTAATATATTAACACTGATATTATTATTGTATAAATAAAAATTATTTACGTTGGTATTACCGTATGATTATTAAAAGTATTTTTACATACGTAATACCAATAACACCAAGGCATTTTTAATAATGATGATAAAAACAATAATAGGACGACCGGCAGATTTATATTGATTACATAATAAACAAAATGCTCTATAAACTCGAGTGTACATTTTAACATTTTTATTCGGCATCTGCTACATTTCTGCGATGGTAGCATATTAATGTTGCTTACATAATATTTTGTCAAGTTAATTTTGTAACACGCTTTCAGTAAATTTGTAATAAATAGGTACTTATTGACGATAGACAAAAAAAATGCTACTAAAGAACTCAATCAGCTTAGTTACAATGATATGAGAAATTTTCGTAAAACATGTATTGTCATTTCTTATTATACATAATGCCTTAAATCTAAGCTAAACATAGTAACTATAACTAACTGATTTGTAAAATAGTTACGAGTAATAAATACCTAGTGATTTATTATTGATTCCACATAAATATCATGTCTTGTTAAATAAAATTAGAGCCAGCTTTGATAAGTGCGTTCCTTATGATGTGATGTATTGTCAATTGCTCTTATGATGTAAATTTTATGATTAAATTAAAACCTTTTCAAAATTTTAATAAAGCATTCAACGCATTAATTGTCTCTATAAAATTGTTTGTGGGTAATGGCAAATATTTGAACTCTCATCTAAGGAAGAAATTAAAGTTTATTAGAGTAGGAATATAATATTTTCCAGATTTTCAAGATTCCAAGCGATGGAACTTCGTCTATTCCCGTGTATATCAGCAGTACATAAGTGTTTGTGGTACTATATGCTACGCTTGACTCTTGTAGTCGTTTGAGTTCCGTTGTTTTGCAAAAAAAAAATACAATTTTTTT
The DNA here is from genome assembly GCA_016069955.1 of Drepana arcuata. Classification (NCBI taxonomy): domain Eukaryota; kingdom Metazoa; phylum Arthropoda; class Insecta; order Lepidoptera; family Drepanidae; genus Drepana; species Drepana arcuata. Next base: position 45,859 of record JACCPG010009030.1, read on the forward strand.
TTTTTTTTATAATATAGAATACAATATTAAGTATATAGCATCAAAATTTCCTAAAAACCGTCACATGGCTGGTTAAATATGAATATTTGGAATAAATTATAGACTCACCTCCATGGCGAACGTTTTAGCAAACCTAAATACATCAGTACTTATCTAAAAAATTAATATTAAGCTAATAATAGGCCAATAATCTTGACGTAACTAATCATAAGATATACTCATATTTCAATGAAGGAACAACATTAAAATGAAACGAAAATAGTTTACTTTTTGTCAATACAAATTTAAGTCATGATTACTATTTGTTATAAAATACGTAGCAAGCGAAACGTATGACTAACAATTACTACCTAATGTTAACTATTTGCTATTTATTCAGTCACATTCATCTTAAACAAGCACTTTGCAAATACGACGCGAAATTTGAACACTTCAACTTAGTACTTTAGCGTAGCAAGCATATTCGGAATAATGTTTATATTGCAAGGAGTTTGTTTAAGTTAGGCGTAAATTAGGCCACAATACATATAAACAATAACATAAAGAGGACGACAATTTATATAATTCATTTTCCGACTTACTTTAACATTTCTAGATTGTATTGAAAAAAATATGTAGGTAAATGAGGTTCTTAATGGTTTTAAAGTATGTAATGCTTGTCATTGAATGGATCTACAATATTGTGCTAATATAATATGTTTTTTTGTTTATTAATTCGCTATAATATGGTATTACAGCCTAATGAAATCAGTGGGTTTAAAATACATTCAATACATATATCCTTCACTTGAGTCCCGGAATTCCCACGATTTTCATAATAAGAATATTAAAACGTGACAAAACGGTAAAAAATGACTATTTTTATTTGATCCGACATCTACATTTCTTATAAGGCTTCTTCGTAATAAACTCCTACGTTGATCTGAAACAAAAAAACATTTTATCTCATTGTGGGTAAGGTGTGGGCAAGTCTTGACTAAACCGAATGGAATAGTGCTTATTTTAAGTGCAAGATGTAGACGTAACATTGGGTATGAAGAACCATAAACTGAACTAAAGAATCTTGCTTTAAAAAAGTACCAGTGTGATGGTAAAAATACTTCACTATTGACCTTTGTTGACACTATTGACATTTAATTCACTATTGAAGAATAACCGAAATGAGAGAGAGACAGAGCGAGAGCTGGGCATCCCGTGAAACTTATATTTTAATAAGATTTATGTTTGGTATGGTAGTATAGCTAGGGAGTTCATCAATGCGGTTATAACGACTTACCATATGGTAGGTCGGATTCTTGTATCTTATAACTTAAATTGTATTTTTTTAACTTACATATTTATCAGTGCTTTATTACACCACATGTATAGGGCATCCATCTTTAGCTCTGATGCTGTCGAGTGGTGGTGGAATAACGACATACGTGTCCCGACTGGCGCTTGGCTCCTCGTCGTCAAAAAGCGGGGGAGGAGGAATGACGTCATCCTCCACGTCATCCTCGCTAACCTCCTGTCTCTTCCTTCCCGGCATGTAGTTCATCACACACGTCACAGCGATGAGAAACAGAAAGAATATGAACACGACATCGAACATGATTAAAAAGTTTATCATTACAAGTTGCATCACGACACTGTGTTACTCCAGTCACATCATGGACATCACTAAGTCACTTTCAGGCACTTTATATCTCTGTACATTTTATATCAATGTCTGGTAGATTCAATGATGGTTTGAAGATTCTGGAACAAAGAAAAGGAATGGTTAATGATTGATTTTGTGTGTTTTTTTGTATTATTCGATCGTTCTCAAGTTTCAACGATCTTTTCATGACGGAACCAGATAATATTTACTTAGGCAAGTAAGTGCAGCTCTTAGGTAGATATTCTTGGGTAGAGTATGTTTACAATCGGAAGTTCTATCAGTGTATCGAATTGTTGATCCAATACTGATAGAATGTCCTTCTATTTTCTCGATTCAATGGCATTAATACATTTTTGAGGTTACATAAAATAATACGGTTACACTTTCAAAATACTGATATATGGTGTAAGTATTTCTTAATATCAAATGTAGATATTTCTTACGAATGAATCAATAATGTATCTAAAATATAAAAAAGTATTAACTGCAATTCGAATTATGACCAGGACTATGCTTAACGAAAAACCATGTAGACAAAAGCAGTGAAATTTAAGCATTGACGGGGAAGACAAGGCAAATGTTTGTGCATAGGTATCAGTGAAAAACTCTGGAATAAACAAAAATACGTTACTTAAAAAAAAATATTTGCACTGATAAGCGCACAGTGCACATTAAAATGTACATACATGTAATCACGCATAGTCCCTCACAATATTATATTATGTATATTTTAATAACCTCTTTTCTAAAAATAGATGTCAAAAAATGCAAAATGAAAACATTCGATATTTAACTTTCATGTAAACATTTTGAAAGCTAATAGTACTGTACCGACCCTCAGGGTGAGCTACTTACATTTAAAAAACCATACATTTTAAAGCGTTCTCCTTTACGATTACCGGGGCCCTGAGTAACGAAATGAGAAATAAATATTTATTCTTCCCTGTGCCAACATTTGCATGTTTGCTGAGCATATAAATCGGATGGCGAGCTCAATTCATTCTCTTTGTTCACAACAAACCCATAACTTATCAATTTACAACTAGAGCCCTTAACTTGACCGTCTTGTTTGTGAGTTATTCTGTTTGAAATTTTCTTTGTACGTAATAAATGTTATGGTATATTTAGAGGTTTACAGATTTATATATTTCCTCATTCCTCACATATTTTCATCTTTCATCATTCTCATTTCTATCGATATTGGCCCACAGTATTGTAAGAGAGCCGTGTGGGCCGAGTGCTTATCCATTTAATTTTTCGAAGCAGTAGAATGATTACGTCGTGAGAATAACCGTATATAATCAGGAAGAAATTCCAAGACTGTGTCTAAGATATGGCTTCAAACTCACACCACTGTCTACCACTTCGAGGACCCTTGTGGGCATGAGAGCAGAGGGTAGGCATTTTTTTGATATAGTATATATTACTTTTATAATCAGGTTAACATTAATTTGAGAATACATTTTTTGTATTGCCAAAAATGTGATTGTATCTTCATATTATGATTTGTTTTTTAATATTTATATTTATTTACAATGATGATAACGTGTCTAACTTAACAAATATTTCAGTCAGTTCGTCACCGAATCCTCTACTTTATCTTTATTACCATACCTTTGAGTTCGGGAGAGTTTGGCAAATTCAAAACATTTGTATTGCTGAAGGGAAAAGGCCTAATGTTTTGTCTTTTGTTAGAGATATCAATTTGATTTAGTACTCAGAACTTTCCTCGGTCCCTTGAAGTTTGGAAAACTAATATCAGTCTCCACACAGAATATTTACGGTTGATTTTTGTATGGTAATTACGATTATATAATATATGGCCTCCCTAATATGATTCTAAAAGTGAAATATAATGAATGTATCATAAAATATAATTGCCCATATTTTTACCTGTAAAAATGCTTTGGAGGTTGAGTCCCATCATTATTTTATGTACCTACTTCGGTATCGTCCATTATTATTTTAGGGGCTCCTGTATTTAATAAACACGATTATTCTGGATCCAATTCGTAAACCCCACCTTCATGTAATAACAAAAAATGCAGCTGGCTCTCTCTACCTCCAAAACCATGAGTTTTATTTATAAGTATACGAGGAACCTGCAAGAACTGCGTTGTCCTTGACGTGTAAGAAATAGCAGTTTGAAATTTCGTTAATTCTTGAAATTTCGATACTTCAAGTCTTTAATATCAAACTTATAATAATTTGACTACACTTTCCGAACTCGTTATTTTTGAAGTCTTACAAAATCTGTTGGGAAAATTTGTTCCGGAGGCCATTTTTAACTAGTACTCCAATAACTCTGTAAACTCTGTTCGTTATATCCGCCTAAAGCCATTCCAGTAACAATACTCTTAAAACTCTGCCACGGACTTTTACTCTGAGGACCGAATTCCAGGAATTATTCGAGGATTTGTTTAATGAAATTCAATACAATTTCTAAAGTTTACCCCAAATTAACTAATTACATGCTGAATTGCTTCGGCTATAATTATAGCATACATGTGCGACGAAAACAATCAATTTTTAGGTTGCTCTTGTGGCCCCATCAACTTCGCTTCACCGAACATTATTTGGATAGCAGTTGACAGCTATATTATACTATGGTCTTCAGAGCTCGTATTAATTATAAAACATATTTAAAATTTCCTTAACACTTCTCGGGGCTCGAATAAATCTAGTTTCAACAGAAAATGCTGTATTTGTAAAAAAATATATAATATATCCTCACGCCTTCCCACAAGGGTCCCCGAAGGGGTAGGCAGATGTGTATAGGTAATAAATGCTTAATATCGTATTTGCTTTACTATGTACCTACCTAAATCCCTTTATCGAAAAAAAATACATGAGCAGTTATATTAAGCGAATTATTTAATGGGTAATGGACATATACATATCTATATATGTATAGATATGTCTTCACGACTTCCACATCAATCCCACAAGGGTCCCTGAAGGGTTAAGTTGTGTATAAGCACCCTCCTTTTGCCGGAGGTATATATAGGTGTCAACGTAGGAAGAAGTATGAGCTTTAAAATAACGTTTTCAACAACATCAAACTAAGTTTCGGATAATCCTATAAGTATCTGGAAGGTTTGAACATCCATCCTGGTATATATACATATGTGTATTATACCCATAGCCTCCAGTGAGATGTTCATAATTTTCCCAACCATCACAAATACTCGAGTAGGATTATAACTACTATAGACTTAGCAAGAGTAATTTAATTATTAAAGTTTAATTAACTGTACTGTTACGTTAGTGTGAGTTTATAATAGGTATAGGAGCGATTGAGGACTTTATATAGAAATATTTGATTGAGCCAAGGTGGCCGAGGTTTGAGTAGTTCCCTGCAACACAAAAATTGCAAATTCGAATCCCGTGTGTACCAAAATTTTGAACCTCACCGCCACCTGTCTCTTTGGTACCTAAAATATATATGATATAAAGCTTCTCAATCATCACTTTGACGGGACATGACTAATTTGATATTATCCTGTTTTTAAATATGACGATCGATGAGTGTTCTCTGCGACGGTTTTACATCTTTTTTTTAATTTCGGATTCAATTTGGCACGAAAAATTGAGATGAAACGATATCGTGAGCTCTTTATGGTCACTTAAGCATTACTGCAGAATAAAGATGAAAAAAATGTTAAACGATATCTCGTAAAGTAAGTGCGGAACTGATACCATTTTATAACGGGCCCTGACCGCAGTTCTGAATCGAAATGTCTGGGAACATTTGTTCAAGACTTTTATAGCTCCGCTCGAGAAATTGACAATTTATTTAGAAGATTTGACCTTACAAAAAGATCATCATACATATATAGTTACAAAAGTTATGTAGTGTGAATAAAAATATTTCACTACAATACACAAGTAAGTACCTAAAGAAATGGCAAATCTTAATATATATCAAATTACGTGTCACATTGCATGTCCGCGATGGACTCCTAAACTACTTAACCGATTTTAATCAAATTTGCACGTCGTGTGCAGTTTGATCCAACTATATCCAAGTGATAGGATAGCTTAATATTCAATTTTTTGTCGCAATATTATTTTATTGCAAATTTTTGTCTATTATTTGACAGTCACAATTATCTGTTAGGTCTAAACGATTCTAACAGATGGCGAAATATGTTGATTGGATTGAGTAAGTATTTATTTGTTTATTTACCATATAATTAAAAAAAACACGGCAACGCGTTGCTGGGTCTGCTAGTTATGTATAAAATGAAACAAAAGGCACCGTCATTTGTTCTCCTCGGCAAACATCACAGAAACCACTGATTCTGCCTCCGTAGACTTCTGTTAAATAAGCGTATTCGTTGTCACGGCTCCTACCCTGGGGGCCCCAGTAATTCCAATGGGCGTTACTTCAAGCCGTCAATTCTAACATTCTCGAGCGAGGAGCGACGAAAAATACCCCTTATTTCATTCCCATCTCAACGGGATTACATTTACATGTGTTTTGTTTCAAAGCCCTGTAAATACACCCACGTATACTTTTCTCATTATCAGTATACCCTTTATATAGAAAGACGTGGGCGTGTTATACGTCTTTTGAAACTTGACATGTATTAAGGATGAGATTTGTAAATAATACGAGTTCACGTAGCTACTGGAGTAATTCATGACGTAAAGGTTTTACGTCATGAATTACTGTGTATTAATTAAACAAAAAAGAGCCGTGGTGGTCGAGTGGTTCGAGTACGTCTACAACACAAAGATTGCATGTTCAAAACCCGCATTACGCTTGATTAGGTTAACGTTGAAGGAAAACAACAAGAGAAAAAGCTTTCGAAAGAAATTCAGAGGCGTATCCATCGCCGTTACTCAAGCACGACTGCATGTACGTATGCAGGTTTCCGATGTTTTCCTTCACCGTACAGCTCGTGGTGTGAATAATCACATATTAATATCGTTACTCTTATATTACTTTTCTAATAATTTATTTATAAAAATACTTGTTCATATTTTTTTTATCGGTTAGATTCATATAGTTGGAATATAATGATTGCGAATTTCTCTGCTTTACTTGTACATAATAATATATTAAACTGAACTATAATAATATATCCTCACGCGTTCCCACAAGAGTCCCCGTAGGGGTAGGCAGAGGTGTATAGGTAATACCCACACACCCACTTTCCGCCAGAGGTATATTAGGTGCCAACGTGGCAGATGGCGAGTCCATCGCCGTTACTCAAGCACGACTATACATACGCCTTTGAATTTCTTCTCAGACATATGCATTCCTCTCGATGTTTTCCTTCACCGTAAAGCTCGTGGTGTGACTAATCACTGTACTTAAGTTCAGAAAAACTCATTGGTACAGTCGGGATTCGAACTTGCGGCCTTTGCGTCGCAGGCAACTGCTCGAACCACTCGGCCACCACGGCTCGAAACTGGAACTAACTTGTAATTATTTCTCTGGTAAATAACGGAAGTATATTTTTGTTACAAAGAGCTGCCAAAGTTCAACTTAATCCAATATTGTAATAGCCCTTGGAGTCCCGTTTAAAAGCGAATCTCTGACATTTACCACAAATCCGTTGGAGATAACATAATCTTTGAGATTATTGATTCAAGACGGAACAGAAGTTATCGCGGCGCGTTCAAACTTGGAATCAAGCCACTATAATTCCCATTAAACGACTACAATTAGACTAACAATTTGGTCTATATATTGTCTAAATTAAATGTTGTTCAAAAATCATCTTAAACTTCTATTTTGTTTCTCTTAATGCTCCAAAAGTTCTATTTTTGAAAAGCCAGCCATTTGCGGGTTGTACATTAACATAAATGTTAGAGACTTGTGTTCTTACTTTTCTTTCTTTTTCATATAACTACACGCCTAGTGTTACGCAGGGACTGTAAGCAATTACCAACCGTTTATCTATATCTATACTAATATTATAAAGCTGAAGAGTTTGTTTGTTTGTTTGTTTGAACGCGCTAATCTCAGTAACTACTGGTCGGAATTGAAAAAATATTTTTGTATTGGATAGTCCATTTCTCTAGAAAAGTTTTAGGTTATATAACATCACGCTACGACTAATAGGAGCGTAGGACATTTTTCATTTATCCTTATAAATGAAGAATGTTGCAAGAACGGGATTTTTTTTTCCTTGTAGCTTCCGTTGCGTGAGCTGCGTAAACGGTTTAAGTTACGAAAATATCATGTATCAGGGAATTGTTCCTCTTTAAAAGTTCTAAAAAAAAGTCGTGGTGGCCGAGTGGTTCAAGCAGTTGCCTGCGACGCAAAGGTCGCAAGTTCGAACCCCGACTGTACCAATGAGTTTTTCTGAACTTAAGGACAGTGATTAGTCACACCACGAGCTTTACGGTGAAGGAAAACATCGAGAGGAAACCTGCATACGTCTGAGAAGAAATTCAAAGGTGTATGTATGCTGGAGTAACGTAAATATCTGTCACATTGGCACCTAATATACCTCTGGCGGAAAGTGGGTGTGTGGGTATTACCTATACACCTCTGCCTACCCCTTCGGGGACCCTTGTGGGAAGGCGTGAGGATATATTATATATTATTATTATTAAGAAAAAGTCCGCGACGGCATATGTCTATCTTTTAAGATTAACTCACTATAATAACCTTTTTTATGGCAATTAGGTCCGCAATGGGCTCCTAAACAACATAACCGATTTCAATCAAATTTGCACACCGTGTGCAGTTTGATCATTTGTGCAGCATCACAATTGGACCCGATAGGTGGCACTGCGATCGTATTTCAGGAAATTTTATTTTTTCACCCGGGCGAAGCTGGGCGGGACAGCTAGTACTTTGATAAAAACACTGTTATACAAAAAATATTATGAACTGGTGTGAATAAACAGCATGATTGATTGTCTTAGCAGTTTCACTCTTTAAGCGTCATCAATAAGTAGGCACTAATCTAGACGATATTTTACCATAATATAACTGGCAGAAGTCAGGGCTTTTTGACTGTCGTCGTGTCGTACACCAGGCTCGGGTTGGCAGCAGCTTGTTGTTCCTCGAGCTGACGATGGCTTTGCTCCCCTGGGATGAGTTGAGATAAAGTGCCGAAGGAAACTACTGCTTTGTAACCTACATCCCTCCTTTATGCAAAGAGGACGGCAACCCAAGGAGTTGAAGTGAGTAGACACCTCAATTAACCCTACCCTACCCTAGGACGATCGGATATCTATTGTAGGTTTCACGTCGAAAAAAGCTACTCTCTACGCAATATTTACTTATCATCTACATATGTATATGTATCAAATGAGTTTAGACCTACAATGAGATTCCGCCGACTCAGTGGTGTAGGCGGGCAGATTGTGATGAATTGCCAGGATTCGATCGGCATAGTCATTAACTAGAGTTTGTGTGAAGTTTCATAGACGTGGGTAAAACGGTTTTGTATACAAAGGGATTTAATTTTGCATAACTCTCGGGTTGCAATTGACGCTTATTAAAATAAAGCTTCAACCTAATTGGGATTTGGAATAGTTTGCTCTCTGCCATACTTCTGAACGTTAATACGGGTTTAGTTTAGAAATTAATACATACGATAGCCTTTTGGTCTCGCTGATCTGAACCAATTAGTAGATAGTAGAGATGATCATATTAAATATGATCCTACTAATATTACAAATACAAAAGTGTATGATCTGATGATACAGAACAGTATTAGAGAGACGTGGTGGCCGAGTGGCTCGAGTAGTTTCCTGTAACACAAATATAGCATGTTCGAACTGTACCAATGACTTTTCACGAACTTAAGTACAGTGATTAGTAACACCACGAGTCTTACGATTAAGGAAAACAAAGGTAAAATTCAAAGGTACGCACTGCACGTAGGGTACCAGTGTTTAGAGTAACGACGATGGACTCGCCATCTGTCACGTCGGCACCTAAATTATATCTCTGGCGGAATGTGGATGTGTGTAGTAATACCTACACACCTTTCCCACCCTATTATGGGAACCCTGTGGGAAGGCGTGAAGATGTTAGTGTAGTACTAGCAAGTTTAAAAAATAAACTTTCGCATATTATTTTCCAGTTCCTGGTTCTTTTTACTTACTGTTTCTCTTCAACAAATCGGACAAGTTTGAATAGTTTATATACCCAGGGATTTGGATCAGCTGATCACATGATTATCTGATATTTTTCCATTTATAAGGTACAGGTGCTCTATACGCCATACTATTAATGTTCGTACACAAATAGCTGCAGAAAATGATAAGCTGAGTGAATGGAGGGTCGGTATATGATGAAGGGTAAACTGCTGACGCATTACCCAAATTTATTTTAAGTAGGGAAATGCAGTATTCATTTTGGGGATTTGGTTGTGCTTGAGTGAATTTATATCAAAGATCTGTTTTCGTGGTGGAAGGGTTAATAAAAAAAGTGTGGAAATCGCACGAATGGTTAGATCTATATGTATATATATATATATATATACATGACAGATATACTCGCCATCTGTCACGTTGGCACCTAATATACCTCTGGCGGAAAGTGGGTGTGTGGGTATTACCTATACACCTCTGCCTACCCCTTCGGGGACCCTTGTGGGAAGGCGTGAGGATATATTTATTATTATTTATATATATATATATATATATAATATTTAAGTTCTCACGCAAGGATCCTCGAAGAGGTTGGCAGAGATGTGTAGGTAGCACACTCAGTTTCTGCCAGAGATATATTTGAGAATCGAACGTGACAGATGGCGAGTCCATCACCGTTACTCAAGCACGCCTACATACGCCTTACCCTCTCAATCTTACCTATCTTTCTTTTTTAAGATATATATCACAACATTTAATCTCTTTTTGATTTTTGATTGATAAAATATTGTAAAAATTATGATGGAAAATTATTGTATTAATATTGTATAAAAATTTAATATATAGATTTTACGCAGTCTACGAGAAAAGTAAAATGTTCCATCGAGCAAGAAATTGGCCGGAACGTGTCAAACAATTTTGGGACCGGGCAAATACAATTACACGCTACTATCGATCAAAATCGACATGAGCCAGTTCATAGAGCGATATTTAACCCACATGCGCTCGTCAATGGTGTGTCCAGCCGTGTGTTTACATTTGGTCGGCAGCTTTACTAGCTTTCACACACCACAACCCCCATTCCTGTACTCCTTGTTCTCTTGGTTCAACACCAATGGTATCGCCTCTCGGTCACCACGGATCATAATAGTGATATTTTATTTAATTTTACTCCTTATTGAGATGTGGTATGTAATTCCTATGCCAAATTGTGAATAGCTCTTATCTACAGTTTCACACTCCTTGTGAAGAACAAAAAAAAAAGTGGTAAAATATCTACGATGTGAAAATTTTACCACTTTCCAGTACACAAGAGTTTCCATGAAATCAAATAGAATAAAAGATTTGCGTGTACATCCCCAGTAAAATTAACCTACGCGACGCTTCGCATATGAACTTTATCTTACAACAGATCTAAAACATGCACTTTATGTACAAAGTACGTGTAACCTACATACCGTTTTAGTGTTTGTAGTAAATTCGAGGATTGAACGACCGGTGTCACCCAGCGAGGTCGCGGCTCAATGCGGATTTTTTCTAAGGCGCGTGGCGGTGTGTACTATGTACCTACTATCATTATTACATGGAAGGCAAACTAGAAAATCGCTTTGCCTTACGGCTCTACTTCCCCGAAGGGTTAGGGGTAGGTGTATATGTAGTACCCACACACCCACTTTTTCACCAGAGATATATTAGGTGCCAACGTGACAGATTGCCAGTCCAAAATCAAAAATCAAAATCAAAATATTTTATTCAACATAAGGGACACAGGGAACACTTATTGAACGTCACGTTTAATATAGACTAAAGTTACCACCGTTTCCAAGAAAAAATACCTGCCAGGAGAAGAAACGGTTCGTTAGTCAAGCACAACTAAACATACGCCTCTGAATTTCCTCTCAAGCGTATGCAGCTTTCCTCTCGATGTGTTCCTTCACCGTAAAGCTCGTGGTGTGAGTAATCACTGTAATTAATAATAAAAATATATCCTCACGCCTTCCCACATGGGTCCCCGAAGGGGTAGGCAGAGGTGTAAAGGTAATACCCACACACCCACTTTCCGCCAGATAATTAAGTTCAGAAAAACGAATTTGTACAGTCGGGATTCGAACTTGCAATCTTTGTATTTTGTACCACTTGGCCACAAGTTGCTTACGGCACGGATATCATCACACCCAAATCCTCACCGTATAGGCAGAGAACGAACAGAGCGCCAGTACTTTCTACACTCATAAACTTTTTCGATTCATCCTTATTCATCAGTAACTTAATTCTTAGAACTACTGATGTTTCAATTTTTGAGTACTGGACCAAGTCCATTGATGTATGTATTTGGAACGTAGTATTCCTCCTATCCCTCTTCCTTCAAAACTTTCGCATTGTATATGTATTTCGTTAACCTTTCTTCATTAATTTTTACAATATGTTCAACCAACGTAACATGATTTTTATTTAATCGAGGTGTGATTCACATTAGTGCTTAGTAAATTTTTTCATTGTGAATAAGATCTTATATCGTGATGAACAGTTACCTAAAAAGGTGGCAATCAAGCCTACGAGCTGCCTATGTTATATTGCAATATTATAGTATTATATTATAGTTATACAATAATTACAATATCTCATCGAAATGAAATCGAATAAAACAATCATATTATACATTTCGCCTTCGCCTTATCAAACTAACATCCCGATTCATTTGCGCGATGTCATTCAAAGCTGCGACGTAACGCCGCCGCATTAAATATACTCCAACACATATTTCTGGAACACAATTTCGTCTCACAAAGGCATGCACGTTACATTCAGATTATTTCCTGCCTTCTCCTAATATACACCCACTTTTCCCGATATGTCCCCACAACAAGATCCCAACTGGATAAATTCTTCTCCTAATATCCACCCACTTTTTCCCGATATGTCCCCACAACAAGATCCCAACTGGATAAATTCAATTATCTGTTTATCCTTCTCTTTCAATAATAAAACGTGTTATGGGTACTATGGGTATGGGTTTCAACATCCAAAAATAGGTTTTATTTTAGTATATTTGATCTTTTCCTTAAATCGCATATCGTTGACACAAATTTAAAAGTCTAATAGGTATTTGCTTCTGACTCGAAGCTCGAAGCACATAGTAAAATAAAGCGCTTTTCATTTTCAGTGTTTCTTTGTACTTCTTTGACTGTAAAAAGGTCGTTCTCATCCCTTACAGAGGACCTGAAGGTAGACGGCGGATATGGTTGGATGAACATGATTTGACGGCCGTCAATACTGTGGTTAGAGCTCCTGACTTCGAAACTTGAGGTTGCGGGTTGGATTCCCGCTGAGGGCAGATATTTGTGTGATGAGCACGAGCATTTGTACCTTAGTCTTGCGTGGCCTATGTACTTATGTATATACCTATCTATATAAGTATATCCAAGATACCATAACACAAGCTTTGCTTAATTTGGGGCTATGTCAATTTGTGTGGAATTGTCTAAAAAGAAATGAGCAACACTAATGACCTGATCTTCGGCACACAGTAGATGAGGTAAACGTCGAGGAATACTTTTATGATGTTGAGTGTTCATATTAAAGGAAATCCTTACTAATATTATAAATGTGAATGTAAGTTTGTTTGTTACGCTTTCACGTAAAAATTACATAACCGATTATCATGAAAGTTTGTACACATATTCGTGGAGGTATAAGAAGCAACATAGGATACTTTTTATTGAAAAAAAAAAAATTTTACGCAAGAAGAAAAGCCGGCTTACTGATATTTTTTTATGGTGATGGCTTATACCCAGGATTAAGGCATAGGCTACATTTGAATCCTGAAAGATTCTAATATTATTTCGAGAGCTCTAATATTATAAAGGCAAAAATATGTATGTTGCTCTTTCCACGCGGGCGAAGCCGCGGGCATAAGCTAATGTATTTATAAAACCATTTTCAAACTATTAGTCTGTAAAAGATTCATAAGGACATTGGAAAAAAATGGCAGCTGAAGATGTTAAAAGACAATAATGGTTTGATTCAATAGTTCGAATTTATTTGTCACTTAAGTAAGTAGTATAACCTAAGGGACCTTCCAAGTAAAATAGATTGATCGTTAGAGACGATCAATCACGTATATTGTTCAAAGTTAATCGACGCCAGGTCTATACAGAAGCCACCCATTAATCCTAATTTGATATTCGCCTTCATGGATATTATTATTACAATAGTGGTCCCAAATATAATATAAACTTCCAAGACTTTACACTTAGGACTAAGATAATCTTCGTTTCATTCCGCTGAACAACTTTCTTATCTCTAGGGTGCGATAAATTTAAGTTCTCTTGCACTAGTTTAGTTTTTTTTATATAGGAAGTCCCAACGCCTTCACACAAGGGACCCGAGGTATTCCCACACAACCGCTTTCCGCCAGAGATATATTTTAGGTGCTAACGTGACAGATGACCACTATACATACACGCCTTTGAATTTATTCTCAAAAGCAGGTTTTCTCTCGATGTTTTCCTTCACCGTATAGCTCGTGGTGTGACTAATCGGTTCAGAAAAACTCATTGCTTGGGGTGTGGGATTAGAACTTGGCCCACCAATGTGTCTGATTTTTTTAAAAGTAGGTGTGAGTGTAGCATTACCGTGATTTTACCATAGATATATTTGCAACGTGACAGGTGAGTCTGGCGATCCAGTAACGCCCTAAACCGAGGTTCGTACCCCACAGGGGGTGCCCTTAGCTGTGTTGCTTAAAAATAAAGTGCCTGGCTGGAGGCCTAGGTCTCGCCATTGACCGGTTAAGTAGCAAAAGTTCCCGGAACTCATGCTACGAGAGACAATACAAAAAAAAAATAGGTGAGTCTGTCGCCTGCAGTCTTTATTTGCCACTACGAAAACCACTCGGCCATCACTTCTCTATTTTCTTATATTATTTACATTACGTTTGGGTTTAAAGTATGTAATTCATGATCCCACATGTGAATATTTTTTGTCTTTGAAAGTATTATACAATCCATTCATGAATAAACAATTACTAGATTAATCCTTTGTAGTCTACAAACAATCGCTGAATTTGAAAGCCCCGCGGCGTCCTGCGTTTAACGTAACGCCATTATTAACTTTAACAAAATATTGGATCAAAAATTGTTATCGATTGTTCCCATTCAGATGGTCTAAATATTTTTTCAAAGGAATTACGGATTCCATGTCATGATACTTTCAGAATACGAATCCAAAGTAGTGCTTATTTCCTTAAACGACAAATTAAATTGATACTCTTTAATGTACATATTTTTCGCGAAATTAACAAGAAATAGTATAACATTTTATTATATTATATACAGTCAAACTCCCACTCCTAGGCAAAGGCCTCCCTCCTGTCTTTCCACTCCTCACGATCGAGGGCCAAATTCAAACGATCTATAGATAAAATATTAGATTTTAATTGATCTCCCGATTTAATTTGAGAAGAATAATGGCAGCATTATCAAGCATAACGTCGCTGATTCTTTGGGCAGAGTATCCGCTAGCTGTCTTGTTTCCAAAAGCTTCGAAAGGACGACGAGACACATCTCTAAAAAAATTGCATCTTAACACCTGTCTTTCTTTTTGTTTTAGAGATTAGCATCTCTGAAACGGCTGGAATGATTTCGACGGGACTTTGTCTGGCAGATAGCTAATGAAAAATGAGTAACTTAGGCTACTTTTATTTTAGAAACTGAGAGTCGCGGGCACAGCTACTATATATACTTATATATAAGAATTTATCTATAAAATATTTTCAACGCATAATTTATTGCTATCCAGCGTGGGGACAAATATTTTATCTGTATGTAGTTAGTTTCAACTGTTCTTTGTAAATATTATAAATTGTTGTTATTTTAAATAAAGCTTGTAGATTTATTTCGATTGCAGTTACTATTTGTAACTTTGAAAACTATACATATAAATGTACGCATACAAAGCTGTTTATTCAGGTTTCTACCGCAATGTATGACCTACTTCATTTACATAATTAGGATACATTACGTTACGTTTCATGCTAGGAATAAAATTCTCGCGTGAAAAGTATATTACCTACTTATCATCACCATTACGTTAGTAATACTCTGTGACTTTATATGTACATAATACATATAATATGTGTTCAGAGATTTTTGTGTGAAAGTATTACACGTAAAATACGTCCCATTGTAATAGCCAGGCTACGTGTGACTATGATATATGGTCGTACAATAAATACGGTAGGCTTTGTTCAACAGAATATAGAATATTATATTATATTTGGACATTGCCTTACATGTCTGATCCAAAACGAATACTCTTTTACGTAGATTTATTGTCTTCATTTGTATTAGATACTAGCGACTTGCCCAGCGTCGCACGGGTAGTGGCATATTTTGCGTTAACGTTTTTTCTGCGATAGGGTTAGATCAGCTCATTTTAACCAATTAACACAAAACCATATAACCTCGTGATTATTAAATGAAAAAACCTTAAAAAAATGCTCCTTGCGCGTAAAACCGGTTCAGTAGTTTTTAAGTTTATTGCGAATAGACGGACAGACAGACGCGGACTCTGTTCTATAATGTGGAGTATTTTTTCCTACGATTCGTACCTATTTGTTTTGGGTGATAAAGTACGACAAACGGATGCTCTTTTTTCTGGTGGTTCCTTGTGGAATTAAATTTTTGTCAAGTTACACTGCAGAAATAAAACATAGTTTTCCCTAATTTTGATATACACAAAACCAGAATTACAGTGATTATATTAATTAAGCGGTTGAAATCAGCTACTTGTGATAAGGGCTGCTCACTCTAAAACTTAAGTCTTGTCCTCCGCTGTGGTGTACAGTATGTACTGTACAAGGGAGCCCACTAACTAATCTTATACAGGTTTTTAAATCATAGACTTAGGGATTCCTATTACCTGTGCAAACAAACTCCTATGATAATAATGACAAACTATGTATGAAGTTTCAGAGAGAATTGGCACTCTGCTTCCTCTTCCTATCCCAAGAAGGTGTAGGAAGAGAAAGTAGAGTGCCAATTCTCTCTGACAGACTGACAGATTTCTTTAGATTCGTCCGTAATTATCTCACACCAGTTTATTCATACATGCTCGCTAGTTTCGAGTAGGCGCTGTACTCTCTCTGCCTACCCCGTTAGAGACGGCGTGATTGTATACATAAATGTATTAAAAATGCATCTAGTATACGCGTTATAGCTTAGCACTGTGTAATATATTTAGACGAGCTTCACCAAAGGATATTGCCAGGGATATTTTAAAGTGAAGTAATGCATATTAAAATGATCAAAGACGTCTTCGTCTAGAAATGTTAACTTACAATGAAGGCCAAATTAAAATATCTTACTAAAGTAAATAACTAATTACTGATTCTAATATGTTACAGTCGTTCACTTCTTGTCGTTAAGGCCAGATTTGCGAAATTTAATACTCATAGTAACTGTTTTATTATTTTCGTGTTATATCATATATCCTTAATAGAGTAGATCCTTGTATATTACAGAATATTAAAGAAAGCCGTAGTGGCCAATTGGTTTGAGTTGCCTACGATACAAAGATCGCAAGTTCGAATCCCGACTATACCAATGAGTTTTTCTGAACTTTAAACCCGTGTATCCCGGTGACTCATTGAGCTTTACTGTGCAGGAAAACACCGATATGGAACTTGCAAAAGTTTGAGAGAGACGCGTGTATAGTCGTGCTTAAGTAACGGGGATGGAATCGCCATCTGTCATGTTAGCACCTTAAATACATCTTCGGCAAAAAGTGAGTGTGTGGGTACCTACACACCTCCGCCTTCTCCTCCGATGACCTTTGTGGAGGAAAAACTATATTCTGTTACGTTACCAAATATTTTTTTTGTGTCAAAACTACTTTTATGATTAATAAAAAAAAAACCCACATTAAAACCTTACGAGAATTAGTAAACTCACGCTCTAATCCGTTGAATAAAACTCACTTTAGCTTATCACCTTCAAACTATGTATTCCGTAGACACAATTTACTAGGGCTTAAAAAATCACCAAACAATTAAGCGACATGAAAAAATCACAAAGGTTACCTGCAACGAGTTGTTTCCTAAAGAACGTTCGTCACATCGGTCGGTGTTTCGCGTCGAGCGCGAAGCGTGTTCGCGCCGGCCGGCGTTGGGCGGCAGACTGGCTCCCCTTCCTTGCGCCCGCCCTCGCGTTCATTTACAAACACCGATGTTTCTATGCCATGCACTACTCACTGTTTGGTGATGTCAGTTATTGTAGATAGTCTGACTTATGTCGGCTTTTGTATTGAAGAGGTTTTTATCGACCAGAATATATTATATTTAGGTTGTAACTAGGATTACATATATTTCAGATTCAATTCCACACAGTTTAAACAGACTCCACATAAAGCAAGCCTTTATATGATAAGATTAAAGTATATCGAAATACCCACGAATAATCAAGTACATGATAATAACGGGAATGTAATTGGTGACCCAAAGCTTCGTAGTGAGAATCTGAAAGCACAATGCGTTAGGCTCATTTTCCTTAAATTAATTTAGCAATTCATCTTTCTGGAAAAACAAATTGATCTTCCTATAGGTATATTTTAATAAACGCTTCAAAGAAATTAAATCATAATCACTGTTATCTCCTGTGTAATATGTGTAATAACACTTACTTGGAATTTTATTGTGTGTACATTTTAAGTGTTTTGCTTGTTCAATTATAATGGGTTCAAGGGAGTTCGTTATACCTAGCTCGGCAACGCCTAAAACATAAAATGTATTACTAATATAATATTAGTAATACTTTTTGAGTATTGAAATTGATGTGCATTTAATTATATTGAAAATTTCCATCGGCCAATTCTCGGCAAATCGCGTGGCTGAAAATAATATCCGGCGCGATCGGCCTCTGTGCACCAATTACCTACTGAATCTAGGACACACTGACAGGTAAAATACCCGTGAAAATGAACGAACGCACTCCACTCTGTATCCACTCAAATCAACTACTTTTTACTAGCACAAATATACGTGAAAATATCTCATTAAATACTTGAAATTTATTCAAAGCCTCTTTTGACAATACTAATTATTATAATTACATTAAAAAAACACGCAATCTATTTACAAATACCTCAATATAAGTACTTTTATCAATGTAAGCTTTCTTCTTACTTAGACTGGCAAAAACCTTACGAAATTCGTCATAAAAACTAACAAAGACATTTGGTTCCTTGATTTATTCAAATTTTGTGTATGAAAGGAATGCCTGGTGGCGAAGGTAAATTTGCAAAAGTTTGTATATGACGAGCTATCGCCACATGTTTTTGACTAAGGCGATGACGATTTTATAACCTAGGTATAGGTAAATATCGTGAGGCAATCAATATAGATTGCAATTACTCAAATATCACTATAGGTCTTCGGTCATACGCCTCTGAATTTCTCCTCTAGCGTATATACGCTCAGAGGCGTATGACGTAAGCCCTCTAGCGATATTTGAGTAATGGCGATGGCACCTGTCACTTTGGAACCTATATACATCTCCGGCGAAAAGACAATGTTATTACGCCACTGCCCACTCCTTCTGGGAGCTTTTTGGGAAGGCGTGAAATAGCCGTTTCTAAAAAAAAAGTATGTCAGACTAAAACACGGATGAATTAAATAATATGTCTTTGAATTTTTCCTCAACCTTATGCAGGTTTCTTCACGAAGTTTTTAGCGTAAAGCTCACGGAATGGCAATTGTATTAAAATCAGAAAACTAATTAAAACCACTGAAGTTGATCTTGTAATGATGACTGGCAGGCGACAGCTTGAACCACTGAGCCGTCATAGTTGTGTTTCTATTATCTGTGGCATAACTATCAGATATTAATAACTGCTATCCAATGTGGCAATGCTGTTAGTCTTCTTGGTAAATTGTGGGGTTCCTATTTGGCACAAAAATTTTTTCTGTAACTAAGTAAGTAAAATTTCCAACAGTTTTTTGTGAATATTGTTCATAGTTTTTATTGTAAATATAAAGTTATTATGATATCCTCACGCCTCTTCACAAGAGTCCTCGAAGGGGTAGGCAGAGGCTCCTCACACCCACTTTCCGCCAGGGATATATTTTAGGTGCCAACGTGACAGATGGCGAGTCCATTGCCGTTACTCAAGCACGACTATAGATAAATACGCCTTTGAATGGCTTCTCGGACGTATGCAACGTTCGTAGTGTGACTAAACGTAATTATGATTCTGAAATAATTATCCTATATATCATGACTTAATGGAGAAATCTCCGTCTGACGGCTTATTAATTTGTTGAAATGATAAAGTATCTGTGCGTGTTGTTCGACTCTCGGCCAACCAGTATATATTTCCACTAAAGAAAGCTCAACAAACGGCCTGGAATGAAAGGCTAAAAAACGGTCACATTAATAACTCAAGGAAGATCCTCTCTTTGTTGGCACTTGTTGCGTATTTCTTGTCATTGTTTCTTGTAATATCTGGTGTATTTTATAATGAAAAGAAAGAGACGTTATATCCTATTATAACACCATCATATCTTCACGCCAGGTGGCGTGCTCCACAGTATTTATGCAGACGTATATAATACAAGACGGATACCCACTTTTTGCCGGTAATATTTTTAACATTTTTAACGTGACAGGAGTGGATTGTCTCACCGCGTCTCTAATGCACCATCCCATATGAAATCCTTCTCGGGTGCATGAAGATTGTTAGTATATTTTCCGTCTTTATATGTATGTATATTAACTTAGTATGTACTAGCTGTGCCCGCGACTTCGTCGGCGTGTACGGCTTTTTTATCTATCGAAAAAAATGTTTTTTTTTAATTATAAAGTACAAAGTTTAATCGTGATCGTTTTAGTTGTTTTTACGTCAAAACATTCACATTTATAATATTAGTTAGGATGTATGCTGAGTTTGATGAATTTGCACTTGCAAATCTTATCTTTTATTATCTTAGCTATATATATATATAGGAGATCCCATTTGTGAACTCACTCATCACGAAATCTCAGTAACTATAAGGCCGATTGACTTGAAATTTGGTAGGAGAATTCCTTACGCAGTGTTGAGGTAAGCTAAGAACGGATTTTATGAAATTCAACTTTTTAGAATTAAGAAAAAAACACATTTTTCAACTATTGCTTTATTACTTTTTCACCCGGGCGAAGCTGGGCGGGACAGCTAGTCTTATATACTTAGATAAAGAGTTAAAAGTAGGACTAGAGATGATTGGCTCTGGCGTCAGGACTCTGCGTGATGAGGTAGTGCCTGTAATATATCAAATAACTACGTAAAGTAAAATTGAGATCCTTCTCTTTTTTGAAAGTCGGTCTAAATGTCTTGAAACAAAATGCGATAATGAACATTGGGCCATATTTTATGGAATCATAGAGGCACAAAGATAGGTAATTTGACGGACATTTTAGCGCGCCACAAAGGGACGAACTGAATTCCTTTGTTATAAATTATTCTTAGAAGACTCTTGCTGTAATTAATTATTCATATTCAGAATTAATTCCGCGTGTTCTTCTATTGTGTCGGGAAATTAAATGAAATACGTAGCAAGGGTGACACTGACTTATCATTATTTTTGGAAATAGGATGTTTTGTGAATCTTTTAGCTAATTTTATATATACACTTCTCATTAGAAAATGGGATAGTTGCTCAAATATATGATGGGGACAGTGGAAGGAAGCAAACTAAAATAAAAAGAAAATACACATAATTTTACCCTACTTCGCATAAAAATACACTGTGATGGTAAAGAATCTTACAATTAAAACATTTCTTATGTAATTTTTTTTTTCAGAAAAATTACCTATTATTTATTTTATATAGTCATTAGGTTCTTTCTCATTCTCTTTCTCATCTTCATTAGGTCACGCAACGCAGATTTGTGGAGCGATATTTAATGGGCTGAAATGTTTGCTTCCAAATAAAGCGGTAAGATATAAAGCATAGGTATTTTAATATATAACAAAAAACTACCTACAACCGCTACAGCATATTATAGCGGTGTTCCTTGTTGTCGTACGGGCGTTCTACTACAAGTAACTACGCGGGACGCAATTAGTCGCTTCTAATAGTTTTAACGCGGGGTTTTCTATAATACGATTAATAATGTAACTTGTAATGTAATGTAAGTGGCCGTGGTGGCCGAGTGGTTCGAGCAGTTGCCTGCGACGCAAAGGTCGCAAGTTCGAATCCCGACTGTACCAATGAGTTTTTTCTGAACTTAAGTACAGTGATTAGTCACACCACGAGCTTTTACGGTGAAGGAAAACATCGAGAGGAAACCTGCATACGTCTGAGAAGAAATTCAAAGGCGTATGTATAGTCGTGCTTGAGTAACGGCGATGGACTCGCCATCTGTCACGTTGGCACCTAATATACCTCTGGCGGAAAGTGGGTGTGTGGGTATTACCTATACACCTCTGCCTACCCCTTCGGGGACCCTTGTTGGAAGGCGTGAGGATATATTATATTATGTAACTTTTAACAAAGAAGGGTTCTACTATAAACGTGTACTTTCGTTTTACATGCGTTTACTTAGGATTATGGTAACGTACCTACCGAGGCCCATTTAATCGTTTTATCGCTTTGATACTTGATCCATTTTCCAGCAACATGTACATTGTACGCAACCAACTTACATATCGAGAGCTTAGCGAGGAGTATTTGCCAAAATGTTCACTTTTGCTGTTAGAGTCGGTTTTAAATCGAAGCCTTATATTTTGTGATTACAATAATTTAGAATGAGTGTATAAGATGAATGTAAACTAGTTATGCCCAGTGGTTTTCCCTGCGTGATATAAAATTTCATTATAATATTTTTTTTTAATAAAATTTCATTTTTATTTAGTTTGTGTGTAAGGGAAACAAACAACCATACACACTTTCGCATTTATAATTTTGTAGGATTCATGTAAGGTTTGATATACTTAGATAAAAGCATCAGGAAAAAATCTGTGGAAGACCACGTTTTAACTTCCTCGATTAAATCTGTCAAACACTCAAGGGTGGGAACGTCAGGACTTCCAGAAACTCGCAGCCGTTGAACATGCATGAAGGACTTTTAATGTGGACGAAGCCTCTAGAAATAGCTTTACTCTATTTACCTCCCCCGTGAGTTCCCCTGCTTCATGTTCTTAGGAATATTGAGTAAACATAAAATGTGGCAGTCAAGGAGGTCTAAAGTGGAATGACGCTCTATTTTTTCTGCCTACTATCATTGTTGCAATACAAATATTGCAAGTCCCAATACCGACTATAACCCAACCCAACGAGTTTTACGGTAAAGGAAAACATCGAGAGAAAACCTGTAGAATTTTAAGAAATTCAAAGGCCGAATTCCGACCTCTGTCACTTTTGCACCTAAAATGTATCTCTTTTTCTAAAGGCTCATTGGAACAGTTGGGATTCGAACTTGTAATCAGTGCGTTGCAGGCAACTACTCGAACCACTCGGCCGCCTTGGCTTTTTTGTTTGTTGTATTACACTTGATTGAATAAATGAAATATGAAATAAAAATAAACCCTCAAGAAATAAAAGCCTATTGAGAAATACATTAGTAGGATTAAGTAAGGTTATTTGCTAACGTAATAAAGGCAGAAACTTAACTCCAAACAACCCTCAATAAATCAATGGCAGACGGCACTTGTTAGCCGTCAACAATAATATTTCATGTATGAAAATGTCACGTCTATATTTGAAACCATTTGCTTATTATTAAGCTGAGTACCATTCCCTTAGGACGTGCCTCTCGCTTGATCCAGAAATTGGGTCAGCCCTTAAAAGGCTCCCTACAGTATATAGGTGCCATTATAAAAGAGCTTACGAATAAATCGATGAAGCTTTTCGTCACAACCTTGCACGAGCAATAATATTTCACTTTTTGACGGACTGCAGGCGGAAATGGAATTCGCCAATCGAATGCGTTTATTGCGATTTGTAAATCGATTATGTATCGTAGTGCTTCAATCGTGCTCGTTTTTAGAATCGGTGTATTGCGAGCGCTTGTTACTTTTATATTTTTATTCTTAAATTTTCGCTCTCTTTTATTTAAGCTATAAACTTTTACTTTATTGGTCTTAGAATTCCGCCAGAGATATAATTTTAGGTGCCAACGTCACACTTGGCGAGGCCATCACCGTTAATTAGTAATGCAGCAATAATTAGTAGCACGACTATACATACCCTTTGAATTTCGTCTAAGTGTATGCAGGTCCCCTGTCGATGTTTTCCTTCAATGAAAAGCTCTTGGTGTGAACATCTCATTGTACTTATGCGTAAGCTCAGAAAAACTCATCGGTACAGTCGGGCTTCGAGCTTGTATTCTTTGTGATGCAGATAACTACTCGAGCCACTCAGTCACCACGATTACTTATGCTTCCGCCATTTGGCGAAACGGAACGCGGCGCGCGCGCTTGCCGGTTAGCCGGTGACATTTTGAAAGTGACATTAGAGTTGGTTCGAACCCAGAGCCCGTGCGCATGATCTCCCGCCATGTGTGCGTCTAACTCTCGCTTGATTCGATCCCCGCATAACGCTCATCACGCATCACTACTCATATTTCGGCTCGATACCTAGAAACTAGAAACTTACATAGACTTAGTGACTTTGTGTACATCTCCAATAGTGAAGGAGGAAGGAGTATCCCGTGCCACGTGGAGAACATCCATCAAATCAGGTCAGTTCACCTACTCTCATCAGCCCATCCGTTCCCTTCACACCCCCGCTCATACCTCTTACTCCACTCATCAGCTCCTCGACCGTCGGGGCCCGCACGGCCCCGTCAACTTACAAACCTCTTTTGTTATCCACATTCATCATCAGTCTCTTAAGAAATGCTAAATCTTTTATAATTATAAATAGTAACAAGCATCCGCGTCCTGCGATGTTAGTCGCAGTTTTCTATAATATCGGACAACTTGCATGCGACATTATTATCGGTTTCGTAGTTAACATATGAAAGCGTAAAAGACAAAATCACATTCGTGTTTATAATATTACCCCTAAAAAAGGGGTAATTAGTTTAAGAAATAACGTGTTTGTCTGACTATCTGCTTCTTTGTATGTATGTTTATGGAATAGTAGGTTCTAAATAAAATTACCGATTTTGATGCGATTTTTGAGTACTGCGTTTGGGAATCTGTTAAACTGGCATTAATATTTTCTCTCAGTAACACATTCCAATCATGGTATCGAATCTGGTGCAAAAATAATTCAATTATAAAATATTTAGATTAGTCAAGTCTTTGTTTGAATAATTGTCTCGAAAGTCGTCCATTGAATGAAAGTAATAACTCAATTCCAGCTAAATTTGAATTGGACTGGCAGACTTGCAAACATTTCGGTCTCGTCCCCGACATCCCTGGGGGCTACACTGTGTCGATCTTCTCGTGCAGACTTAGGCACGACTAAGTCTAATATCGGTCTATTTTCAGTTCCACTTATAGTATAAGAAGTTTATGGTTAAGATAAGTAATCTTAACTATAAACTTCTTATTCTGAGAGATTTATATATTAATTATAGTCAGTTTTATAAAAAAGAAACATTAATCAATTTTAGTGAGTTTATTTAACGTAGGTTATATTAAGTAACACATAAACTATAATAATATTATATTCCACAACGGTAACTATAGTTTTATGAAAAAAACGGTCCATTTCAACTGTTTTTAAATACATTCATACCGCTCTAGGTAAATACTTCATCATAATTCCACTTAACTCTCCAAACAAAAGCACTAAAATAAAGCGTTTTGATCAACTATTGAGACTTATATTTTGGAAATATGTACTATAAAATACCTAGTTTTGACCCGTATAAACATAATACAAATCTTTTATTAATAACCTTTAAACATACTTAACTTTATCATACTCTCCTGAACACGGTATTTTAAATTCAATTCGTCAATCCTTTTAAAAATGCCTTATTCCTAATTAAGGTGGCTATAAATCTACAGAATTATTTTAATTTAAAATTTGAGAGCGTTTATTGCCCAGCTTGTGAAAGTATGCGAGTGTAATGAAAGCATTCCTCTGAGTACATACGTCGTGAACCTACGTTTAGGATAAAAGTAGGTTTACGGTTGGCTAATTAATCAATTAATGTCAGCTTTTGCATTATATTACCTAGTTAACTATCTGCCTTGGCATCTTATCTATACTCATATTATAAAGAGGAAAGATTTGTATGTAAGTATGTTTGTAAGGAATTGGCTTTAAAAGTACTGGACCGATTTTAAAATTTCTTTCACCATTTGAATGCTACATAATCACTGATTAATATAGGCTATTTTTTATGCCAAAATAAATGTCCACCCGTGCGAAGCCGGGACGGGCCTCTGCAGTGTAGTGCTAGATTATATTGGCAGTGTCATTTAAATTTAAAATGAACGGCAGTGTACATTACAACCGCAGAGATCCGGACGTGTTTAATGCAAGGTTGCATAACCTTTGGAATTTCGTAGACCTTTTGTTTTCGAGGGGAAATCTTCAATGGGAACCCGACCGTTTAGGGGCGGCGGGCCGGCAATGTGAGATTTCTATTCGTTAAAACCCTCTCAACCCAAATAATATATATGTATATACAAAAATATAAATATAATATAATAAAATTATAAATAATATATAAATATTAAAAAGTACACATATCACAAAGTGATATACGAGATATTAGTTATACGGGTATTATTTAGTATTATTATTATTAGATGTACGGTCACAAACGATCTGAGTTATCAAGATATGAAAATAACGGATGAAAACTTGAAATAGCGTACGGTATAAAGCGTTTTATCTTAAAGCAAAGTATATAAAAGTGATTTATTGGTCGTAAATTATTCTCAGTACTCACGCCCTTGTAATTAGTTTTGCCCTTGTTTGCTACCAACTTAAGCTTACGAAGGATTTTGGCGATTTGTTTTACTACTGTCCGTGGGGGGTTAGGTAAGTATACCTATTGGCTAATACTTAATGCAGATACTAAATAACCCCGAGTGATAGAAAGAGGTTTGAATAGTTTATGATAAATAGCCTACATCCAAAAACCGTATTTAAACATTTAAAGCTGAGACTGGCTGGACCCAAAGACAACTGGTAAACTATTATTCTGGAGCCAGAGGATGAGGAGATCCGACCCCAAAGATAGGGATAAGGCTTAAGAGAATAAGAACAAGAAGATCAGTTTATCAGATAACGTTCAAGAAAATACAGCAAATAAATTTGTCTGCATTGTAAAAACTTATGTAAACGTTGGAACATAATTATACGTTAGTTTTTACATACACCTTCTTATTTGGCACTTATTGATATGTACATCAAACGCCGTTAAGGTTTTAAAGTGAAAATTTTAATTTATTGGTAGATAAGCGCGTATCCCGTAAGGTTTCAAGAAATGAGCTCCTTGGGGAGGGGGGGATTGTTACATTGTGTTGGAAGCAGAGGGATTAAACCCATTATGCTGCCAACACACTGTATCTCTCCGAACACAGAGTGGCAACGCGTAAGTGATACTTCGGTATCGTGAGCGTAAATAGGCTACGGTAACCGTAGGTGGGCCGTATGCTTGTTTGCCACTCTTGATGTATAAAAAAAAACCCGCCCATGCAACATAATATAAAAAACATAAATGTTTCATTAAATTTGCGAGGATAAACGTGATCACTACTGTGAGGGTACCCTATATCCATATATATAACTATATTCTATACCTGGAAAATATATGTAATGCTATTATTATTGAGTATTTAATAAGGAAATAATTGAATATTTCTTTACAATAACAACAATTAATAATATTTACAAAGAACAGTTGAAACTAACTACTTACAGATAATATATTTGTCCCAAATCGGTATCCCGAGGCAACGTGCCAAGAAGACTAGCAGCATTGCCACGCTGGATAGCAATGCTGATTCTCTGAGCGAGATATGTTCCAGCCCGCCTGTCACGAGAGGTCTCGACTAGACGGCGCGAGACCTCTTTAAAAAGATGGTGAGCCTCAGGACCCCAAGGCCCCAGAGTTTCAACCGCAAACCCAGCAAATATGTAACCTGACCCGAGACAGGCATACTTGCGGCGCTTGAGGCACTCCTGCTGAGCAGCAGCGGCGCCGGCCGCCACCGATGTGTCAGAAAGATGGGAAGGAGCCAGTGTATCGACACACGTAGCGTCCCACACTAAGGGCCGACCCATCCTCCATGGCATCAGAGACATACCGTCCGGCCTCCGAATTGAATTAAGTTTCATTATTATAAAGTCTAAATCTACGTGCTTTAACAATGTATGTACTATAAATAAAATTACAATGTATACACACTTAATATTGAAACCTTATTTGTCGATGAAATTATTAGTAAAAAAATTATCCTTCTGATGCAAATACATAATTAATTTCAGTTTCATTTCATGCGTTATACACAAATGATATATATATATGTTGAGTAAATATTATCAATGATATTGTTGATAGTTTGATACATTTCTGCTTTTCAAAATTCTTCTCAAAAGCGCGCAGGCTGCCTAAGGGTACTTCGACGTGGTATTTTGCTGCTAGTTTTTGTGAATAGCAAGGAGTGCTTTTAGTGTGATTATGTCGTTGAATCTTTTGCTGCAAGCCCGAGGAGAGCATTATTAGAAGTCATTCCAGGATAGTGTCGGTGTGAGGTAGAAATTGCAGTGTAATGAAAGCAAAATGAAGTGAAAATAGCACACAGATCGTGTATTAAGACCTAAATTCTGCTTTGTTTGACCTAAAATGCTTAATGTTGATGCCTATTGGTTTATTTTACTTATTTTCATGTATTAATCTTTACAAATAAATAAATTGATGTGTCTGTTTAACTTTATAACCGCTTTTTACTAAATGCTTATGGATGTATACACGGTGGTGTTTTTTTTTGTCTATCTGTCTGTCTGTTATTTCCGACTAATCTCTGAAACGGCTGAACCGATTTTGACAGGCCTTTCACTGGCTGATAGCTGATGAAATAAGGCGTAAATTAGGCTACTTTCATTGTAAGACATTTTACAATAACTTTTTAGTTAAAATCCACAGCTAGTAGGTATTATAATAAAATTTGTATTCAAAGTGATTAGTTATGCAAACCTTCAACTCAAGCATAATATTTTATGTATTATGATTTTCTATTTATTCGATCTATTTCTAGGAATATGAGAGCCGTGGTGGTCGAGTGGTTCGAGTAGATGCCTGTCAGACAAAGATTGCTTGTTCGAATACCGACAGGACCAATGAGTTTTTCAGAACTTAAGTACAGTGATTAGTCACACGAGCTTTACGGTGAAGAGTTCTTTCGCCGTAAAGCTCGTGGTGTGAATAATTTAAAATCATCGAGAGGAAACCTACATACGGTTAAAAATAAATTCAAAGACGTCGTGCTTGAGTAACGGCGATGGACTCGCCATCTATCACGTTAGCTAAAATAAATCTCAGCCGGAAAGTGGGTACTACCTATACACCTCTGCCTACCCCTTCAGGGACCATTACGGGTAGGTGTGAAGATTTCTTATTATTTCCTTAAAGGCCTAAATCTTGATATAACAAATATTGTTTATGTCAGTTCCTAAAGCTCCATGGTCATGGAATCGTAAACAACGCAGACTAAATGACACTTATATGTAAGTAATATACTACGTACACTAGAATCATATACATATAATATAGGTATATGATCATAGTGTGTGTGTTAGTAATTTCCCTCCTTAACGGCACACTTGCATATTGCAATTTGTCTAATACTTACGGGTTCATATGATGATATGTATACCCATGCATATGTTCACGCCGAGTCCCTCGCGGGGTAGACTTTACGGTTTTCTTTCTCTTCATCCACATTGATCAGTCCCTGCATAATATCATATTCTCACTAGATACAAAATTAAACGTACAAAAGTCTTGCGTAAACTTTAAAGAAAACGCACATCGGAATCAACGATAAATGCTCAGCATCCCGTGAAACGAATTGCCTTTTTATAAATGGAAGCAAATGGTACATGGGTAAGTTGCTTTTAATATTCTTGTAGGCGCCCGTTTTGGTAGCATTATTATAAAGGTGGCTTACATTAAACGTAGCAACAGATGGTAACAAATTTACATTTCACCGCTTTATTTACCGTTCCGCCTCAAATAATACCGTGACACAGCATTTGATTGCGAATTCCTCTGCCCAAGATTCCATGGTACCGATTAATTCGGAGTCTGGATGTATAAAGTCCCATTGTTTGTTCCAGTTGTTTGAAAAAATGTTTCGAATAAATTTTTCTACCGTCATATGAATACTCCTTATAAAAATAATCCTTCCCGTGGGACAACGAGTTATGATAAGTATTAAATTTAGTTTCGTTAGGGAGTTGTACATCTTTCAATTTAAAATAAATCTAAGTACCATTAACAATACTTACATTTCTTCAATTAAAATATTTTCAGATAAAGTGAGCCCGAAATCATTATCGCCTATCATTAGCTTTCTTTAACCCATTGCTGTTTATAAATAGGTAGTACCCACACACCCACTTTCCGCCAGAGGTATATTAGGTGCCAACGTGACAGATGGCGAGTCCATCGCCGTTACTCCAGCACAACTATACATACGCCTTTGAATTTCTTCTCAGACGTATGCAGGTTTCCTCTCGATGTTTTCCTTCACCGTAAAGCTCGTGGTGTGACTAATCACTGTACTTAAGTTCAGAAAAAACTCATTGGTACAGTTGGGATTCGAACTTGCGACCTTTGCGTCGCAGGCAACTGCTCGAACCACTCGGCCACCACGGCTTATCTTATATGTTTATAAATCTTCCTCTTTTCGCGCCAGCTGTAGTGATCGCTTGAGTTTCATACAGGTCTTTACGTATAGGTACCACCTTCCGACAGACATCCGACATTTCTCCAGTCGAGACGACCATTTCATCAGTTTACTCCATTCACTTGGCCTTCTATCATTGCCTAAAGTTCTATTACTGGAAGTCACATGGAATTTATACAAAAAACACAAATGTCCCTAATCCTTTATTATAATAACTTTTTTTATGTAATTTTACATTTATTTTGATACTTATATATAACATACAATTTATGGGCAACGTATGCCTTATGTTACTAGTACGGACCGCGGGACCTCACAAGAGGTCTAGAGCAAACCGAGCTCTATACAAGGGCCTCTTGGGAAGCCAGTCGGCTGACGAGGTCATGTTACGTCGTTTAGCAGGAGAGGTTTTCAGACTGAACCATGAGTTGATAAGACATATATTCTTCACAGCAATATTTCAAATGAATAAGTGCCTAAGTGACAGTTCTAAGAATTTCTAATTGCATGTATTGGTATCAATTAAGCAGCAAGCAATGGCAAATGCAATCTGTGCAAATCGGCGAATGGCGGGGAATTATGGCGCCAAAGATACAGATCTAAACATGGCGGCGGGTCGAGTGACCGCCGACCACTCGCGACCCCTGCTTCGTTCATGCCATTCAGTGTTGTCGCATGCCGTCGATATTGTAGATATCGATATTGATATTTAAATTTTACTTTACTTTATCAGTCAGACTTTATCAGTTTCTTTTGTTTCTTTTTTTAATACTAAGCAGATTTTATTTAAAAGGAATGAACGAAAATATAAATCAATCTCGATCACCAGATCCACTTAGACGCGCCCCACCAATTTCTAGGCGGGGTGTTCTCGGGGTGCTGAGAGAATTACCGCAGTCTATCATTTGTAGTGTGCGTGTGCATTCATAGGTGTCACTGACAATACTCAAACATTAGTGGAAGGTTGCACCATCATGACACCAAATATTCCTTTGTGAACTACAAATTCGGGTAGTCTGTCTGTATGTTATATTACCTAAATTAACGAATATATTTTTATATTTGACGCTGGTTTGTAATCAGGCTCCGCCCAAGGATTGAGCGAGATGTAGAGAGTTGTATCCATATTAGGACGTCGTATTAAATGCAATATGTTAACTTAGCTTTCATTTTAGTAAATGTCATCACTGACGTGTATGTGGAAATTCACATCGAGAGTGTTTACTATACGCATTTGAATTTCGGGCTGGACTAGTAACACTTTCAGTTCCTTAAGAAATATCACTATGATATTATTTAATTTTACGCAGGCGAAACCGCAGAGCTTACTTAGCTAGTATCGTAATAGGTGGTATAATTACCGGTCTTGTATAAAACTAAGGGTTGTCAGTACTCCGGCAATAATTTACCTATGCATTTACGGAAGCCGTTGAACATAGCATGTAACATCGATTTATTTAATGTCGACATTTCCCTACTCTATCTGGACGTGACTTATGTTCGAGTTAGGTCTACGGTCTGCTCTACGATGGA
Source organism: Drepana arcuata (assembly GCA_016069955.1). Classification (NCBI taxonomy): domain Eukaryota; kingdom Metazoa; phylum Arthropoda; class Insecta; order Lepidoptera; family Drepanidae; genus Drepana; species Drepana arcuata. Next base: position 77,957 of record JACCPG010009030.1, read on the forward strand.
CGAAATTGCAAATTGTACTGAACTACTGCGCTTAACACCTATCAGAACTGCGTGTTATATTTACTCAAATTAATTGCTTGTACCATTGACATAAATTATGATATTATGTTCAATGCAATAATTTGGCGCCTATAACATTTATTTATCGGTACTGAAATGCGTAATTGCGTGCAAATGTGAAATATATCAATTATTATTAATATAAATTTATTGTGTTCTAAATATAAATTTACTTGTAATGGGCGCTTGAAGTATTCCATTATTATTTATTAATAATATAAACTGCGAAGCAAATGGAATGAAATATTTATGTTTATAACACTTACTACAACTGAACATAAACTGAAAAGCGTGGTCAAGACATAGATAATAGTAAGTAAATTTCTGATTACTTTGATTTTTTCATTTTCCAATAGTACAGTTGTTACTAATTTCCTTAATTACCTAAATTATGTATTACGTTAACGTAGGCACCAAAATATATCTTTAGAGAATTGTGCGTTTATTAAACCTCATAAAACTCTGATATAATGTGGGTTTTATTTATTACACCTACAGCTTATGTGGCGTGACCACAATCCACAATTGTCATAACGTATCATCCACTCTCAGTCAACTAACAACACACAATCACAAAAATTACGTAACTGTACAGGTTATGTTAACCCGGGGTTATCCAGCGGGTGTTTAGGCCAAAACATTCCCCGTCCAGGCAATAAGGCCTCGTAATTACGGAATAGCTGTGTAGGTTCGGAATAACCTGTGCCGGGACTATTTATTTAATCACATTGACGGGAAAATAATGGAGAGGCCTCGGCTTTGCCCTCAGAGCGAAATTGTTTGAGGCCAATCTATCGCATATCGTGTCAGCCTGTTGTGTGGCGCATGAAATAATTTCCAGGAAGACTTTGAAGCTGGTCTGGTGAATCACGCTGAGCGCAGAGGAATTCTGTGTATATACTCGTATATTTATTCATTGCCCCTTGTGAGGTCGTAACACCACGAGCTTTGCATTAAAGGGAACAGTGTAAAGTGCTTGAGGTTGAGCCATCAAAACAGATTCGCCACCTGTCATGTTAAAGTTTTTTTTATAATAATATCCTCACGCCTTCCCACAAGGGTCCCCGAAGGGGTAGGCAGAGGTGTATAGGTAATACCCACATACCCACTTTCCGCCAGAGGTATATTAGGTGCCAGCGTGACAGATGGCGAGTCCATCGCCGTTACTCAAGCACGACTATACATACGCCTTTTGAATTTCTTCTCAGATGTATGCAGGTTTCCTCTCGATGTTTTCCTTCACCGTAAAGCTCGTGGTGTGACTAATCACTGTACTTAAGTTCAGAAGAACTCCTTGGTACAGTCGGGATTCGAACTTGGGACCTTTGCGTCGCAGGCCACTGCTCGAACCGCTCGGCCACCATGGCCTTTTTTTTATTTCTCTGGGAAAAAAATTTTGTTATACATAGTATCTACCCACATTACAGCTCAACGCAGGTATAGTCCTGACTAGCCCTTTAGAGCCCTTCATGGGATGGTATTAATATTAGGTTATCTAGTGTTTAAGAATACTATGTGTCTACAATCTACATGAATAATAAGTTTATTATTAGTATATGATAGAGGTATATCGATAAGGCTCACTATTTTTAACACGCTTTTATTAGCTTCGTACGTGCTTTTTAAGATATTATCGAAATGATAATCCTTCTACTCGTATCTGTCAATTAAATATTTATAACTATTGACACCTTGCATCCCACGCTTTTATAGAATAAAATATTATGTTCCTTATTTCACTATTCTTAATAAAAAAACATAAATTTTTTATTCTACTGGATTCTATTTCTAGATTTTCTGTAAAAGCGTTTTTTTTTTTTAAACTAATATTTTATGTTTCACGGTATGTATGCATGTGGATAGGCCTGTATAATAGGCTACATGACACATCACACGAAAATAACTGTTCTGGTTTTTATTCAAGAACATACAATAGCGTTACGACTTTGAGTCACGGTAACAGTTAAAGTACGGCAGTGCGATACTACGGTGGACGAAACGAAACATCTAATTTTACCCCAGAGATATATTTTAGGTGCCAACGTGGCAGATGGCGAATTCATCGACGTTACTCAAGCACGACTACATACGTCTTAGATCTTTCTTTAAGCTCGTGTTGCGACTTATAACTGTTATTTAGTTCAGAATAACTAATTGGTACAGTCGGGATTCGAACGTGCAAGTTTTGTGTTTCAAGCAACTGCTCAAACCACTGGACTACCGACTTCTATTCATTCATAAGCTAATAGTGTGTGTGTTACATCGAGAAATCTTACGATAGCCGCTGTGATTAGCAACTTACGATTGTCAGTGATGCAATAGTTTATTTATTATTTCCGATCCGGTTGTGTTGACTTGAAATTGTCGTTCTACAACGGTGTAGTATGTCAATAAAATTAATTAAAACCGGATTTTTGCCATCGCAATTGTATGCCATTTTTTATACTTCAAATTATCAATCAAAATTAAAGTTAAGTGTAATTATATACTGTCAATGCAGGTACCTAGTCACACATGAGGGCAGATCCGGCTACCTAGTAGTTCATCATAACGTATCGTATCATATACATATCATAACGGGGTAGGCAGAGACAATAGAGCGTTGGTTTTTTCTAGACTTATAATATACCTCTTTCGCTTCGTCCAGCAGTACTTACAAACTGTTAGTTATTGAATGTAAACGTTCAACAGACTCCTTATTCATACTACTACGCTAGTATCACGAAGGGCCCAATCACTAGCGAGTTGCCAATCGTTGGCGACCTAGTTTCGGAGAACACCCAAGGAGTTGCTTTTCGTGAACGCTCAGGCTATAGAATGAACTCCCCGTTACGTTATTCCGCAGAGTGTACAACATGGAGTTTTCAAGAGGGTTGTAAAAAGAATTCCACAGGATCGGCAGCGGGCGAGTGCTAGGTACCTCTGGTGTCGTAGGCGGCGGTAACCGGCTACCACCAGGCGGGCCGCATGCTTGTTTGCCACCTTAGGGGTACAAAAAAACCAATAGTTCCAAAAAAAAAAAATATGCCGCAAGGCTTCTGTAACTGTACATTGTAATATACCTAGGTAGTTTAATTTTACCAAACGATTTTCTAAGCAAAACCAATATTGCAGGTTTGAATCCTGTTGGCTTGTAGCAATGTATTTTTCTGACTAGTTTCTGATAGTTCTTCTCAGCATTAAGTAATTTTTGTATAAGAACTTACATACATATACATATCATGACGCCGAGTCTCTCTTGACTTACACACCTCTTTCGCTTTGTCCACATTCATCAGTCTCTTCATACATGCTCGTCGGTTTCGAACGTTATAATTTGAAGCAAGTTTCTAATATACAGCATTGGCAATGCCACGTAGTGATAATGACAAAAGAAGTCGTTACAATAATTTGAGAAATACGGCTGCAAAATGTTTTGAACCTTTGATTAAATTTGCCGTTTAATTTAACGTTTTTTTACATCCAATTGGGTCATTTAGTACAACGGTCACGTCAACTCATATATTTGGTGTGCCCTTGATTTTTTCTCAACATTGTGGAACTTTTTAAAAGCACACAAATAAGATTGAATACAAAAATAAATAGAAATCAAAGACAGGGAACGTCTACGTTATTTTAAGACTAAAATGAACCTGTCTAGATTCGAGAACCAATTTGAAACGGATGTCGGTCTTAGAAAAAGTTGATTTATTAAAGACCTTTTCATATAAATAGTAGGTAACGTAATAGGTACCAATTTTGGTCCAAAATCATTTAAGGTTCCAGGAATATGTTTAGCCTTTTAGTAAAAAGTTTCCAAACTTTTTTTATTACGAAAATGTTATACCAAATTGATTATACTCTGTTCGTGGAGTGAAAAGACTATGAGAATCTTGACTGACGATGTGATATATCCTCAATGAGAATGATTAATAAATATTGGAGTTTTAACCACGTAAACATTTTTCGCAAAACATATAAAAAATCCGTGGCGGCCGGGTGGTTCGTGTAGTTGACTGCAACACAAAGTTCGATTCCCGACTGTACCAATGAGTATTTCTGAAGATGAATGAAGAAGAAGAAGATGGCGAGTCTATCGCCGTTACTCAAGCAAATATGCCTTTGAATTCCTTCTCAGCCGTATGCAGGTTTCCTCTCGATGTTTTCCTTCACCGTAAGCTTGTAGTGTGACTAATCACTGGTAAAGCTTATGGTATCTAAAGTAACTGTACTTAACCGTAGTTTAAACTTTGAGCTAACAGACTTTAGGCTCTTGGAAGATCTATACAAAATAATGTAAACAAAAATTGTGCTGTATTAATTCTTAGCTGTCGCACAGTTGAAATGGCATTGTCATTACAATAAAGCGCTGTTATAAATTACCCCTCATTTAAATCCTACGCGTTCATTTCCTAGCTGACAATATGAAGACTTAATTTTTTGCAGCGTGTCAAACGA
>JACCPG010009031.1:0-11255 GCA_016069955.1 Drepana arcuata
CTCCCAAGCATGACCTGAGTTCTCAGTCACCGCAATATTTATACGCTCTGAGAGCTTTTCGGCGACAGTGTCCCTCACCCCCCTCGGAACTCTTCTTATCACGGGACTGGACCGCTTTAAGTCAGACAGGTAGTCTGAGAAACTTCTGGAATCGCTAATGCGATTAGAGGAGTCACCCAAACCCTAAAATATTATGCATATCTTTATTTATACTGACTAAATAGCATGCCACTCATGCTAAGCGTTTTTACCGCATATGACTATCATATATATACCATGGGTGTGTGGGTAACCTATACACCTCTGCCTACCCCTTCGGGGACCCTTGTGGGAAGGCGTGAGGATATATTATTATTATTTTTTATATAGACGGTCGAAACCGTACTCGTGCATAGCTGACCCTACTAGCATGTTGCAGACTCTACTCGTCCGTTGCCGACTCTATTAACTGGCTGCTCACCTTATTACTAACTAACGTATTACCGATCCTAGACCAACGTTTTCAATACACAATCATTGTAATACTTTTCAACAAAACATGTCGATTGCTACGTGCCTTGAGAGCCGTGCTCACTTCAGTGTAAAATAAATGAATAACTTGGGATTGTCCCAAGGTATTTATTTATTTTATTTTATCCACAAAAATTGAGATGGATCTAAATTAAGCAATGCTTGTATTATATAAACTAGACAACGTTATATTTACTTATATGATGGTAAATACATAGGCCATCCAAGACTAAGGTACAAATGCTCGTGTTCATCACACAAATATCTGCCGTCAGTGGGAATCGAACCCGCAACCTGATGTTTCGCAGTCGGCAGAGCTTTAACCACTAGACCAGACGGCCGTCCAAGTACAAGCTACACTCAGCTTGTTGCTGGTATACTTGCCCAGTTTATATCAAATTGTTTTATATTCCTTTCACAGCGGCGGCAAAGTGAGCATGAAATAAACGATTATGGTGACAGTTGACTTATTGTGCGCCACCGCGATTAATGTTGGGGCTCGTTTAAACACCACGTTTTTCTAATACACTTGTGTTTTCTGAAAAAGTTATGGTTTCCTTTTTAGAATAGAATTTGACTACCGCGAAGGTAGGCTTTAGTTATAGGATTGGGTCGAATTCGAGAGAGTAGTTTTTTTTCTGTAAGCTGACAGTTTCTTGAGTATTTGAAGTCCTGCCATATTACTTTATTGACGCACAGTTGAAGTTCCTGGCTATTGCAATGCTACACAAATAATATACAATATTACTCAAAATCTGTATAGTTCGTAGCGAGCTTCGTATGGTTTATGTGGAAACTGGAAGATAAGTTTACAAATAAATATTTAAGTCCTCATTGTGCGAATTCAAAAATGGAACATGACCGATGTTCAAAATTAAACATTTCAAGATTTGAACTTTCTCATGTTCTAATTTTGAACTTTATGTATAGATATTTATATAGCTGGGATAAAATCAAACTGAGAGTAGACACAGATAAGTTATTGCCCACAACTCTAGGACAATGAAGGCATTTAGGTATCAGTTATTATTAGTCGTGTGGCATCAATTGTTCGACCACTAATGGAATCTATTGTTCCTGTGCGATAGCGGTCAGCCGGTGGGATGGGATCCGCATTCGACATGATTCGACATCCCATTATCGGCGTGATTATATTGCCCCAGTGGGAAATTGAGGACGATAATAGATTCACACATTTTGTATGAAAAGGTATAGTGAAAATAATTACTTTCGCTTTGTGTGTATAACGTACCTGGAAATGCAAAATAATTACTTTCGCTTTGTGTGTATAACGTACCTGGAAATGCAGTCAATGTGGCACATTCAAATTTCTTTGCTTTATATCAATGTGTTTTTCTCAAGTACAGTACAATTTACAGAGAAAGAAAGCAATATGAGAAAACCTGGAAAAAAAATTATTATCATTTATCCCCATATACTACTAATGGATGTTTGTAACTTAATTACGCCAAAACGGCTGAACAAAATGAGATGAAAATTAGCTTAACGAAGAACTTAAAAAAGATTAACTTAGATTAACCAGAACATATTTTATTCTAAAAAAATCTACAAAGGAAATAACATATTATAATAATAATATAATATATCCTCACGCCTTCCCACAAGGGTCCCCGAAGGGGTAGGCAGAGGTGTATTGGTAATACTCACACACCCACTATAACATTTTATGCGAGTTAAAAAGCGGGGCACTAACTTATCTAGTATATATACATATAATATACATATCAACACGTCCCTAACGGGGTAGGCAGAGAGAATAGAGCGCCAGTTCTTTCTAGACTTACATAACTTTTTCGCTTCGTCTATTTTCATTAGTCGCTTCATACATGCTCGTTGGTTTTGAGTGCTCTTGACGGTCCCGTTCCTGAGTGTCCGATCCATGTGGTTAAGTATACACAATTGATTAACGTAACTAAATATAGCCTGATATATACGTGTAGTGTGTTTTGATTCCCGTTCAAGATTTTTGTATTACCCAGTCCAAACAACGTTAAACCTTGTTGTCGAGCCAAAGTTGTCACATATAATACTGCAAGGTGCAGGCCAAACTTTCGACTGTGTTACAAATTTGCGACTTTATCGTCAAAGTATAAGGTTTACAGTCACATGAACTCGACTTTACATAGGTTGGTCGCATATCACACCCGCGTTGTGTCAGCAAACAACGATGTTTACTTTAGCCAAGTCAACACCAACTTCGGACACCTCGCCTGAAAGTTGTTTTAAAGTTTAAGGACTACGAATAGTATGGGAGTTTACTTAGCTCCGACATGTTTGCATCGGTCTAGAAAAACACTAGTCTTCTCACTAAAGAGAGATCCGGAAATTCATATCGGACAAAACCTTTATAAAAATCTAAAATAACTATATTGAGTACTACTGATTACTCTTTGTTATCCGTATATACTTAAATAAATACTTTGGGACAATTCCTCACAAACTGACATAGTCCCATATTATGCGAATTATGTATCATGGTAACTAGACAACGAGATATTTACATATATAAACATAAATACATAGGAAACCAAGACTAAGGAACAAATACTCATGTTCATCACACAAATATCTGCCCTCAGCGGGAATCGAACCCGCGACCTCACGTTTCACAGTTGGGAGCTCTAACTACTAAACAAGACCGTCTATATATAATTTTCAAATTTCAATATTATGTATGCAAAATTTATCAAAGGGATTGTTATATATGTCATTAACAGATTTATTAAGTTATAGTAACTAGCTTATATAGGATTCTCGACAAGGAGAATTATTCTCATATCACAAACTTCCTTTGGCTGGGACGTCGAATAGCGAGACATTGAAGCAGAAAATTAGATTTCCATGTCAATATGTACACACACTTCAATATGATATTTGTGTCAGCGGAAAATTGGCAATGATCGAATATCATACATTTCGATAGATAACCTGTCACGTGATGAAACCGCCAGTTAATACCTGGGTCTTTATATATACATGTAATGAGTCTGGAATATTATGTAAGATTGTGGATGAAGAGGAAGAAGAAGGCAACTAGATCAATTCGACCGGCCCCTCAAGTATGGGCACACCAAGAGTACTCGAAACCGGTGAGCATGGGGGACTGACGAATGCTAACGAAGCGAAAGATGTATGTAAGTCTAGAGAGAACTGGCCCTTTGGTCTGCCTACCGCGTTAGGGAATCAGCGTGAAAATCTTATGTATGTGTGTAATCTATACCTGTTCGTTAGAGTCACAAAAATTCGAGAATGACATGCTGTTACATGGCCGAGCGAAGGGTTTCCGATCAATTTTTCATATGTATGTCCAGTTCGTTCCACCGTCTTCATCTTGGCCTTCACTTCTGTTTGACACACATCGACTTCATTCATATTTATTTATTTATTGAACAGCATTATAACCAAACACATTCAACATTTTAAATTAATTGCAAATATTAAAATGATTTAAATATTACCTAAGTTTTTACTTGATTATATATGATCTAATTAATGAGTCATTGAATTAATCGAAACAACGTGGTAACGCGGCGGGTATTATGTGTACGAGCCGGGTTTGAGTCCAATTCAATTCTTATATTATATTCAAGTATTATTATTTTAGATAAATCGGTGTCCATCCAATCCAAGTTATAAGTAACATTTCAAATACGTTGACTGACAAACTCATATTCGTGTTTATAATATGAGTGGTGGCTTTATAATTTGAACTCTACTAGCATCGGACATTACATGAAGCACATCAAAATTGATGGTGTAGAAATAATTCATACACGCAATTAATACAGTATGGCGTAGAATAAAATGCGAGGCGTAGTCCTGGCAAGGCGCGGAGCTGGAAGCGATACGTAGGTCTGACTACGGCGTGGAGCTGGAAGCGATACATAGGTCTGACTACGGTGTAGAGCTGGATGCGATACGTAGGTCTGAGTACGACGTAGAGCTGGAAGCGATACGTAGGTCTGACTACGGCGTAGAGCTGGAAGCGATACGTAGGTCTGACTATGGCGTAGAGCTGGAAGCGATACGTAGGTCTGACTACGGCGTAGAGCTGGATGCGATACGTAGGTCTGAGTACGGCGTAGAGCTGGATACGATACGTAGGTCTGAGTATGGCGTAGAGCTTGATGCGATACGCAGGTCTGACTACGGCGTAGAGCTGGAAGCGATACGTAGGTCTGACTACGGCGTAGCACTTGAAAATACTTGTATTAATGAAATTAGTTTATACTTTTCGGTATTTAACATATATTTAATTACAATAATAACAATTAACAGTTGAGTACAAAAGACAACCGTATAATTAACTACTTTCAGATAAAATATTTGACCCAAATCTGTATCCCGAGGCAACGTGCCAAGAAGATTAGCAGCATTGCCACGCTGGATAGCAATGCTGATTCTCTGAGCGAGATATGTTCCAGCCCGCCATTAAATTAATTTAGTATCTGATAATCATAATCAATTAACATACTAGTGCTCCACTCTATCTACCTATTAATTTACAACAAAATAATTACAGGTTCCAAAAATTGGTTGCCTAATAATAAAATACTTTGGGACAATTCCACACAAATTGAACTAGCCCCAAATTAAACAAAGCTTGTGTTATGGTGACTAGACAACGATATCTTTACTTATGTAATATAATACTAAGACACACAAGACTAAGGTACAATTACTCGTGTGCATTACAAAAATATCTGCCCTCATCGGGATTCGAAGCCACGACCTCAAGTTTCGCAGTCAGGACCTCGTCGTCATGTTTCCTATCACAGTTTTATTCTTGTCCTTTTAATTCCATGTTGATTAAGTCATCGTCGATTGTCAGCGTTCGTGTCGTAACTCAGCTATACGAGCCAAGTTCAAGTTAAGCCGGCCTGCGTCCCGGCGATACGGCGAGCCGAAACTTTGTGACATGCTATAAACAAAGTTATTTAGCAACATGTAGCAAACAATCTACAAGTTCCTAATAAAGGTTATACCTTGTCTACTGTTGTCTGGACTTTTAAAAGTGACACTTCTGAATTGTGTAGATATTACTAAAGCGCATTCTTTTAACTTTAACCCTTTGGTTAGTTTCAATAGATGTCTCGTTTTAAAATATAATACACCTCTGCCTACAATTCAGGCATCCTTGTGCGAAAGCGTGAGGATAAGTATTATATAATTTCTAGCTGTGCCCGTGACTTCGTCGGCGTGGACGGCTTCTTTTATCTTTCGTAAAAATGTCTTTTTTTAAATAAATAGTATCCTATGTTACTTCTAGTACCTCCAAGACTATGTGTACAGAGTTCTATGATGATCGGTTCCGTAGTTTTTACGTGAAAGCGTAACAAACAAACTTACATTCACATTTATAATATTAGTAAGGATCACTGACTGACTCTAGTATCCTTTTATAATTAAGGCATGTTTTTTTATAATTTTCACTTGAACACTTGGACCGTTGCCTTTTGGCTAGTTCTGTTTAAAAATCAAATTGCTCTTTACTATAAAGATTCTCCCGAAAATAACGAACGAGTAGAAAGGCGAGATAATTCTTTAATCAAGGTGGCTAATCTTTGAAAGTGTTTTCAAAGTGGTAGTAATTTAGTGGTAACATAATTATCATCTTAAATGTATAACGTTGAACGAACGTGTTTCTTTCATTTGCTTCTATTCAACACTATCACTATGTACCGACCTGGTACACCGCAGACACCTTTTCTTTGACCATAGACGTGTTCAAATGTAGGGAAAACTGGCTCTCTACTCTCATTTCAACCCTTATCCCACGACTGACTCGGTGTGATGGTATGTATAATAATATGTTGTTTATTCTTAAAGAAGCTATCGTATTAAGTGGTCTATCATATATGATTAACACTCGAAACAATTATAGTGAAACAAAATTTCAATAAATGATAATTTGATTTAACTTTTTCTAATCACACAGGCATGTGCTAAGTGATGGGAGGTTAGTGGTGGGGGCCCGAAGATCACTACTAGATGCTGGAAGCGGCGGCAATGGGGCCGTACTTAGGTGTCGGGCTGCTAACCGAGCTGGGACCATCTTGTCCAGGCCTGTCCTGCTGCAACCAGGTAAAATTTTAATCATACATACATACACTAATTCCAGGTGCACAACACTATCAGTCGCGCCCAGCTGCACTTGGGTGATAAGTTAAAGCCCCTAAATCACGCGAGTGATACCTCTGGTATAGCAGACGTTCGTAGACGGCGGTAACCGCTTACCATCAGGCGGGCCGCATGCTTGTTTGACACCTCTTTGGTATTATATAAATATATACAAATACACACAGATACATAACGACATAAGGGTATGTAGTTATGTATCTGGGCAAGGTATGTATTATGACTACTAACAAATATTTGTAAAAAACGTCAAACTACTCGTTCATTGTTATCCTTAAATATTATTAAATTGTAGAACGGTGTGCTTTTTAAAAGGTGCCGATAAGTAATATAAATGCTTGTTATCGAAGAATAATGAAGAGTTTAGTGCAAAAAGTTCATAAATTTAATTATAAATACATATTTATTTTAATTAAATACTGGCCCGTCTAATTTAATTAAAAACGTCAAGCAAGACTACTTGAGTAACGGCGAAGGACTCGCTATCTGTCACGTTGACACCTAAAATATATCTCGGGCGGAAAATGGGTTGGTGGGTACTACCAACACACCTCTGCTTATCCTTTCGAGGATTCTTGTGGAAAGGCGTAAAGAGATATTAAACATATTGGCCGATTGAAAATATTTTGTTGCATTGCGAACTTCATCCTTTACAAATATCTTTACGCTTTTCTCTATCACACACTCAGGCACACATACATTGGGTACCGATTACTTTGTTATATGTAAATAAATTAATATTATTTGTAAATCGCAGACTTGTGTTATAAACAGTCATAATAAAAGAGGGCGAAACGAATTACAACTTCGCCGAGTTGGACCAATTACCTTTCCGTTACACAACGGAGGGAAATATGAAATAAAATGAAAAACAGCCCACGGTTGCTCGAGTTTTTTACACGAGAAAACTTTTAATTAAGGGATTAAAAATGACATTAGAGTGAGTTCGCAACAAGGTAACTTTCCTTTTATTCGTTCAATGTCAGTGAGGGTAATTCTGACACGCGCTCCGTAGGAACAATTAGTCGATAGTACCGCCTTTTAACCTAAGCCTAGCTAACTAATTGTTTCTAATGTTGTAAATCGCTTTTTATATGCCAATGATAATGAAATTCCGGTTTGCGTGTGGACGCTTACAGAAACTGTATGATAAGAAGGTTGACCTCGTCTAAGGCTTTGCCGCAACTTACTACCGTTATTGTTATTCAAAAGACATTTATAGGCGGCATATACAGCCCTTAAATAATAATATTATTTCTATGTCGTAGTGCCATTGGTACGTTCGTTATGTATTATTTCTTCACACCTCTCATGTATGTATGGGTATGGGTAAGCAGAGGTGTAACACCTACATTTCGTCGGAGATATATTTAGGTTCAAACGTGGCGAGTCCATCGCCTATCTCAAAAACAAATATATATTGGCCTCTGAATTGCTTGTCGAACGTATCAAGCGTATGCAGGTTTCTCGACGTTTTCCGTGACTGTAAAGCCCGCGTTGTGATTAAATGTTATATTAAGGTAGTATAGTCTCGTCAAATATTTAATAATTATTAAAAAGCTTCCACCGACCACAAATGAATATGAGTGGTCGGGAACGATATTACTTTACCCATTTTAATGAGAATAAATGAATATTTAATGTTAAACGGTGTTTTCGTGCCAAATTCTTTGAATATTAGATATTTGAAAAGACGAATATTTTTCAGTCCAATTACTTTTCCACGGAGGGTCGAGGAAAGTTTTAATTAAAGATTGAGCGACATTATGTACCTCATCTCGGAAAAATAACCTCGTTATAACGATGCCGACGTTTCATTATGTTGAAATAATTTCATACTTCCAGAAATTATTTCTTTCGCGGCTCACATAACTTTTTTTAAATAAACAATAAGCATCATGTTTTTTTTATACATGTTTATTACAACAAAGATATACTCATCAGAATAGACAGAGAAAATTGTATCTAGTCTGTACGAAAATATTATGTTGTTAATAAGAAGTATGCAAATAATAAAAAAAGAGATAATTTTTTTTCATTTAACGCAAATATGTTTGTATAAAAATGACGGATGGCAATTATGACATAGAGAGGATTATTCACATCATTATTCATCATCAAATTTATTAGAACGGTAATCAATTAAGCTGTCATATACCGGTATGTCGGTAAACAAATGCTACCGTGTGCTCGTTAACTTGGATAAAGTTCGTTACTTAAAGTATCGATATCGATACGTGATACCGCTCGAGTCAGTGTAGATAATCGAGAAAGTAACATTAATGAGTTCCACAATCGACTACTTGCGCACATTCCATTTAGCAACTCATGAACTAAGGTCCAAGTTGCAGGCTTTACTTACCATATTTTAATATTTCCCTTTGTACTCGCCTTCATGACTACAAAGGGAAAATTGAAAGGCAACAAATGGGGGCGCAGCAGTAGCTTATTCTCATTCAAATGAGTTTCGAAGAAATTATTCGACACTTTGACGTTGTAATATTTCGGTGCCTACCTGTCTTGTTTCACTTAGAGTACGCGTTCTCATTTCAACAATGGGATGAACTTCTGAAAAATAACCCGTAAGAAACATTTCATTAACATAACGAGAATTCCCTCTTGTAAACTTCAATAATAAAGTTTTCGTGTGATGATTCAAGATGTGCGTAAAATATTTATTTATAAAATTTCTAGGTAGATTTAACTTACTAATACATATTATAGTGGAAGGTATCCTCCCCCGAAGGGGTAGGCAGGGGTGTATAGATAATGCCATCACACCCACTTTCCGCCAGAGAGTAGGTGGCAGTCTGTGAGCACTTTTATTGCTTAAGGAATTTGCTTGAATGTCAGCTGGATTTTTTTGAAAAAAAAATTATATACGTTGATATCGAAATAAGAGAAAGATGCCATTTCTAATTATTTGATCAAAATATTATTTTACAGAATAAAATACCTCTGTGTTAATTTCTTCTTCAGTGCTAATCTATTTACCTTCTTTAAAAATATCAGGTAAAAGTTAAGCTACTATCTGGTACTGTCTTATTTTATTTGTGTTTTTAAACAAAATACATAATCGTAAGATAATTTAAATTGCAAACAACCAAATTATTGCCAGAATAAATAACAAGGAGATGATTTCACAAACAGCGCCACGTCGGCATCAATTATTACTTAATATATTATTCCATCTCATTTTTCATTCCCCACTTCTTTTGGAAAGTTATACAAAGAAAGCTTGGGTTACCTATTATTAAAATGAAGGGAAAGTTTTTATTGTTATTTAACCAGAAGAAAATTGAAAAGCGTAGGTATGTACATATATAATATTTGGAAAAAACTGGTTCCTCTTGCAACTAAAATATTCTATGTTACATTAGTCATATAAATTGTATATGTAGATTAATAATTCTTTAAGTAGAGATTTGGATATCTGTAGGTTTCTACAACTGATTCGATTATGCCTTCAACACAAAGATCGAAAAAGAAAGTTCAAATCCCGACTGTACCAATGAGTTGGTAAAATATCGAGAGGAAAGGTGTATACGTTAGAGAAGACATTAAAAACCGTATGTAGAATCATGCTTGCGGCGATCAACTCGCTATCTGCTAGGTACGTTGGCACCTCAAATATATCTCTGGCGGAAAGTAGGTATGTGGGTACTACCTATAAAGCTCTGCCTACCCTGTCGGGAACATTTGTGAGAAAGCGTGAGGAAATACGGCGTAAAAAACAAATAACCCAAAAAGTCAATTATTCTAATTAACTAAGTTGCCTACAGCAAAGAGAAGATATTTCGCCAGAGAGACACATAACTATTGCCTATTAACGTGGTACTATGTATGTTTCGTAGTGGAAGACAACGTACTCTCTCACACCGCCCGACAGCTAACTCCTGCCAAAGTTGGCGGCTCTGTGGTTCTCCGCTGCGAAGTGTCACCTCAACTTGGTCTAGTTGACATTACATGGCTACAGGATGGCTTGCCTTTGTCTACGGGGTTTATGACTGGCGGTAGGTATCATAGATTTCTCGTCTTTTAAAAGTAAAAAAGTTGTTATATTTTCTACATGATTTTGATACTTGTTCTCATAGATTCTGTTGAAATTTAATACTTGATGCCCCTGCAATTTAAGTATGAATGAAAAATAATATGAAATTAAAATAAATCAAATAGCATAAGTTTTTCCATCATTATTATGTCATTGGTATGACGTACTTATATTTAAGAAAATACTAGAAATTATATTTTCGAGGATATTGTTCTTGTTGCTATAGATTCCCGATGGATATCTGGCGCTGGTGGCGTGCATATAGGTTCGGATCTGACTCAATCAGATATTCAGGCGGATTATTCTTGTGTGGCGCTCGACATCCCTAGTCCAGCGATAAAGCTCACCACTGACGGTAAAAACATTAAAATACATATTTTTTGTACAACCGCGAAGAAAACAAAAGTGGAAGCTTTGTCGCGCTTCAGCTGTTTTTCTAAATGCTTTATTGCTTATTACAAGGTAAGTTCAGGCAGACATGAGTGATGGCGATAGACTGACTGACTAACTCTATTACCAAAGTGACAGACATCTG
>JACCPG010009033.1:0-12299 GCA_016069955.1 Drepana arcuata
TCTAAACTTAAGTACGGTGATTAGTCACACCACGAGCTTTACGGTGAAGGAAAACATCGTGAGGAAACCTGCATACGTCTGAGAAGAAATTCAAAAGGCGTATGTATAGTCGTGCTTGAGTAACGGCGATGGACTCGCCATCTGTCACGTTGGCACCTAATATACCTCTGGCGGAAAGTGGGTATGTGGGTATTACCTATACACCTCTGCCTACCCCTTCGGGGACCCTTGTGGGAAGGCGTGAGGATATAGTAAAAAAAAAGTATAATATATATAAAGGTGTATTGTATAATTCCGTCGGCATCTTTCAAACGCATTAAATGTATCTTTGAATGCGGGCTTAATGCGCTCAAACGAATGTCCTCACGATATTTATCTTTACTGTAAAAAGCTCGTGTTGTGATAAATCTACTAAATGAAATAGTTTATTATTATACCTATTATAAAAAATGCTTAACACTTTTAACGTTTTTAACAGAGGAAACTCATGTCTGTATGAATTATTTGGTTGGTGTGTATTTGGGCGGTTTACATGTGTAGTGACATCTTTTCGCCGCAAATATGTTGAGGTGCCAACGTGACAGATGGCAGGTTCATCCTAACCATCCTCACTACCTAAGCATGACTATACATGTTTCGTCTTTGAATTTGCCTCAAACGTATGCAGGTTTTGCTCTCGATGTTTTCCTTCACCGTAACGCTCGGTGTGTTACTGATCACTGTACTTAAGTAGAGATAGACTCATCGGTACAATCGGGGTTCGAATTTGCAAGCTTTGTGTTGCAGGTGAGTATTCGAACCACTCCGCCACCACGTCTTTAGGTACACAGCATACATATTGTTACCCTCATGCCAAGCCTCCTCTGAAGAGACTGCTCTTCATACATGATGAGACTGATGACTGACTTTGTCTTCTAGCAGCTATAGGCTTTTGTGAATATATCCATGTGACGATCTCACAAAATTACAGTTAGTAAAGGGGTCCAACTACCTGGATCAAATAGATCGGACTCTCAAGGACGGGAACGTTAAGAGTACTCGAAACCGACGAGCATGTATGAAGAGACTGATTAATGTGGACGAAGCGAAAGAGGTATGTAAGTCTAGAGAGAACTGGCGCTCTATACTCTCTGCCTACCCCGTTAGGGACTTGGCGTGATGATATGTATGTATGTATGTAGTAAAGGGGACCTAACATTCGCCCTTAAACATGGTTTTATAGGATTGCTCAGAAACTATTAACAACATAAAGAATGTACGTGTAAACTATATTATTGCAGCAAATGCGAAAATACGGCGAAAAATATTTTTTGTTAAAATAAACAGGTTTTGTTCAATAAAGTGACACCCCGTCGTGAAACAGATCAATTTGGAAAATAGATGCAATAATGCTATTAATAAAGCTGATAATCTAGTCGGGGATAATATAGATCCTTGAGGCAACTTTTACACTATGTAGAGATTCCATCTCCGAGTATGTTTGCTTGCTCGATGCTTAGATTTTGAAAGCTTTTAACCAACGCTATCTTTTACACAAAACATTCAATAAACGTATCGGAAGCGCGTCTTTTTATTTCGTATTTTGCGCCAATAGATGGCGCTCTCGTCACAAGACCAGCGCCATCTATTAGATATAGCCGGAAGTATATTAGACGCGTGGCTTCATATTAATTCATCTTGTTATTAAGAGGGACTGAGCTACAGCAACCAGTGGGTACTGCTAGTCCCCTGCGGTCCTCACAAACAGTCTTATTGAAGAATAATCAGATGAAGACTCGCGCCCTTTGATTTTGTGAAATCATGATGAATTCGACAAAGCACAAAAGCACTGTTCACTTTTAGTCGCTTATTCAGAGCATAATATAGGGGACTTCAATTCCTGGTCACTCCTTCCTTAAATCCTCTTTGATGTGTGATGTTTCTCCGTACACTCGCCAAAATGGTTTGTTTGTAGCACCGCTGCGATCATGTTTTGCATCCCACATTCTTGCCGACTAATATTGTTATTTTAATCTTGTTGACTCCGCAATTGATTGATATCGCCACAAACGTTCGTATGCAACTAACTATTGGTTGATATCTAAAAACTTAACGACATTGTAGGTGAAATGCAATGCAAAATCTAAATAATATAAAATTTTTTGTTTTTGTGTTTGTATGAAAATTATCACTTTGACTTATTTTATAATATTATATTATAGTGGTGCTCATAAGGTAATGTTTATTAATGATTATGCTGTAATATGAGACTTCCTATTTGATGAAACTTTAATTATAAATAGGTATTTTTTTCCGCAATGCGACAAATGGAATAATTCGCTCGCCTTCAATAATTAAATATCTTAATTTCATACTAAGTATCATCACGCAGAGTCCCTAATGGGGTAGGCAAGATAATAATATTCTTTATTGTACAAACACACACATTTACAAAACATATAGTAATGACAAATAAACATGTAGGTAGTAGGCCAATGAGGTTTAATCTATTACGTCATTGTAGTAGGCACAATAGGCGGCCTTATTGCAAAAGCGATTTCTACCAGGAAACCAAAGTGTAGAGAGAGAAAATAAACATATAAAAAACCACAAGCTTAAGGGCTGAGAATAAAGTTCATACATTTATGAAGAAGTTCAAAGTGGTATGTGTTTAATACTTACCCAATCGTGTTCGAAGATCGGCGACGGACTCGCCATCCGTCACATTGACACTGGTACGGTAAATCTCCGGCACAAATAGTTTTTGTTACCCGTTCGGAGACCTTTATGGCTAAGCGTGATGATATAAATAAGTGTGCGGTGGCGTTACCAAAAGTGGTACGAGGTATTAGGGAAAAAGCAAAAATAATCGAGGTAGTCAGGTGATTGCTTGGCCCTATAAAAGGGCAAAGGTGATGACAGCAAAGGCATTGCGCAAGCAGGAGTAGAGCCAGTGCTTAGTTTGTACCAGTCTCCGTGACAGATACCCCCAACTGCCTTCATAATGTCGTTTAAAATACTGCTAATATGTATCGTGGTCCTAGCTGTGACCGAGGCAAAGGAGACTGCGGTAAGATTTTACTAGACAATATTGTTTAATATTTGAAACATGATGTCCGCCTCGTGGTAAGCGCTTAACGCCGCCTATGGCCTTTCAACACCAGTGGTATAGTTCACGCGTTGCCACTTCAACTTTTAACACCCTTCCTCATAACTCCATACTGTTACTCCCTAGGAGAAAGACTCAACGGAAAGATTCCACAGCCCGAGCATCTTTTTATGCTTCCCGTTCAAAGTTCTATGCAATTTTTTCAAAACCGGCGTTTTTTTTTCCCATAAAACCCATTTTAACTGCTTTATGTAGCTATGTGTACTTCAAAGGACAAAGAGAACTTAAGCTTGTAATCACTGTCTGTCTGTTTGTTCTTGTTCTAATCTCTGAAACGGCTGAAACTATTTTGACAGGACTTTCACTGGCAGATAGCGGATGATATGAGGAGTAACTCATGCTTTTATGCTAGATTTTTATTATTATCACTTTTTTCACATTAACTTTGTGTTAAATTCGAGGACAAAGTCGCGGGCACAGCTAGTGTGCAATATGTGCCAACGTGACAGCTCCCCATCACACGTTATAGAAAAGATAATATGTGTTAAAATTATCACACGACACATTCCCCCACCGTAAAGCTTTCAGTGTGATCATTACTTACTGTTATATCTTGAAATCGTCCCACAAGTATTTCGACCGCAGATATATTTCTGTATCAACGCTAGAGCGATCATCGAGTCCATCGCCGTTTTAGGTTTTTACACGATGCTTTCATTCCCCGTAAAGCACGGTGTGATGAATCAATGTACTTTACAATATTGATAAGAGTCGATACCGTATACTACAGCTTCCTCAATCAATAACTACCATTATTTACAGAATGAGCGCCAACGCGTGCAAGACCCACCGCAAGTACAAGAGGCAAAACAAAAGTGCAGTAGGACAAGTTTCATAGAAGGCAAATGGGGAACTGGCCTGTACGGTCTGAAAATCTTTCCACAGTACTACAAATATATCTGTAACCTCGATGAGCTTCACGTGTTACTTGTAAATGGCCGAATCAATCCTTTCGTTGTCGACCGCGTTACCTTAGCATCTAAAGCTGGTCAAGTTGTACGAGAATGCGCTAAGATATTGGGCAAAGATAATACTGAGACGGTCCGTGTTTTCTCAAAGTGTACGTTGGAGGGTATCAGAAAACTATATCAACATAAAATTTCGAAGCCTTAAGATCGTACACAACATTAATATTAAGAGCTATCTAAGCGGGTGTCTAGATAAGTAGCCAGGACTACGAACCTCGATCCCGCTTGAGCTAATATTTGTGTCATGTATTTAATTTAAAAACAGTGACCAATAAAATAATTAAAAGTACACACAAAATTACGATTTACAACAGACAAACATGAAAACTTCTTGGTAGTAAAATATTCAATAAACAATTTAATTCGAACCGTAAACGACTTGTTTTCTTTCCATATAAGGAATGATATCACTTGCAATAATCCGGCTTGGAGCAAGGACATTTGGGGCGCATCTCAAGTCCTTTGGCCATTTCTTTCATGAACGGATGTATTTCGTCGCTGAAGAATGGTCTAGAACGGAGAATACTTACCGTCAAAACTCTATTGATATACTAGAGCAGTTTGTCTATGACTAGCTGTGCCTGGGTTATATTCGATTAATCTTAATATATCTATAATTCTATAATTAGGTAGGTACTGCTTTGCTCCCGTGGGTAGTAAGAATACCCTCACGCGTTCCAACGAGGGTCCCCGAAGGGATAGGCCGAGGTGTACACACACACACACACCCAAATTCCGCCAGATATATTTTTAGATGCCAACGTGACAGATGGCGAGTCCATCGCCTATGCCTTAGAATTTCATCTCAATTTTATGCAGCTTTCCTCTCGTACATTTGCTTTCGGACTATCCTGATGTGAAATTATTAGTTACTCACCGAGACAACATTCTCTTTATATCCTGCTGATACTCATTCATAGCGAGGTTGCATTTCTTGATCTGATCCAGTTCTTCCTGTCTCGCTCGCTCCTACGAAAAGACATATTGCTGTGACAGAAAGGGGAAGAGAAACTTCTGAGAGAGTTATAGCACAAACGATATCCCGTTCACAATTGTACCAGATTGGGCTTGTACTGGCATCTTACGGAAAATGTCTGCCAAATTATAGGAAGTAGGTATCTTTTATATTGTCTTTTCTATAAAGTCTAATGCGAATAGTGAGTAATCAATGCAACTCGTGGGTAAAAAAAAATGAGTTTCGAAAGATATGTTGTTCATATGGATAAAGAACAAAGTCATTAATTAAATACACGTTCAATTTCATTACAACTTCTTTGGTATTTATTAAAATGCCATGATGTGATCATTTGACGTCATCATTCAAATAAAAAGCCGTGGTGGCCGAGTGGTTCAAGCAGTTGCCTGCGACGCGAAGGTCGCAAGTTCGAATTCCGACTGTACCAATGAGTTTTTCTGAACTTAAGTACAGTGATTAGTCACACCACAAGCTTTACGGTGAAGGAAAACATCGAGAGGAAACCTGCATACGTCTGAGAAGAAATTCAAAGGAGTATGTATAGTCGTGCTGGAGTAACGGCGATGGACTCGCGATCTGTCACGTTGGCACCTAATATACCTCCGGCGGAAGGTGGGTGTATGGGTATTACCTATACACCTCTGCCTACCCCTTCGGGGACCATTGTGGGAAGGCGTGAGAATATGTATTACTATTATTATACATTCAAATAAATTAAAGTTATGCAACCTTATTGGTCGAGGGGTGCGCCTTGGCCGGCCTACACTACTGCTCACTATTTATTACTATTTTCTTAACGCCAATAGCCTATTGATAGAGGTCCACCTGATTGAAAGGGGCAACTTTTCCTATAAGAGGCCCGTGCTAACACCAACACAACAAAACCGTCGATATTCCGTCCTCGCCGGCAAGGCTCGACGTGAAACCCGTACCTCACGCGCCCGTCCCTTGCACGCGCCGGCCTATGCCAGCGAATAGAGGGTGTATTTCTACCTCTGCTTACCTCTTCACTTGTATGAAGACGTGAAGATACCTACCTTCAGTAATTTATTGTACTCAATTTGATCCAACAAATTCTTTTGATGCTTCTTCCTGCTCTGCGCGTCCGTCAGTTTCTTGTGATCCACCAACTCCTGCAGCTGTGAGAACAGCTGTCTATGGTACTCGTCCTCCTCGTCTTTCTTCTTCTGTAGTTCCTCTTTGGCCTGTTTCCGGTCTTTGATCTGGTCTATCATCGCCTGACGGACATCCTGGCGTAATACGCAAGTGAATATAAGTAAGTATATTGGTAGGTTCAAGTTTTCAACGATGTTTACATATATTACATAAACTACTAAACATTACATTACATTAAGTACTTACATATATAAACTACTAAACGGAATTGGTAGAAATTTGCCACAGATATTTATTAATAGCTGGATCAACAAAAAATATGTATTAAATTTTTTTTTATTTACTACCAAACTTGCGCAGTTGCAACCTAAAATATATAAGTTTTTTAACAATCCATACTCACATTATAAAAAGGAAAGATTTGTATGTAATTATTTGTTTGCATTGAATAGGTTCCGAAATCACTGGACCGATTTGAAAAATTATTTCACCATTGGAAAGCTACATTCACCCTGTGTGACATAGGCAATATTTTCTTTTATATAAAAAATCTTATGTCCACCCGTGCGAAGCCGAGTCGGACCGTTAGTTTTTAATGAAGTCATTAGTCTTCCCCTTAACAGTACCCCTCAAATACCTACCCTATTAGTCTTCTGCGACCAGAGTAGATATCGGCAGCGCTGCTCATCCAGGAGTTGCTGCCTGCGAAGCGCCTCCTCCTGCATCGCGCCTTCGTTGTTTCCCTCAAACTTCTCCCTCTCCGCTCGTAGAGCTATCATTTTCTTGTTGCACTCATCCAACTCTCTCTGTCCATACAAAAATAATACTTTAAAAAAGAAAATTAAGAGAACGCTACGATTGCCGACAGGTTCGTTTAGGCGCCAGCAAATTAGCATTTCAGGTTCAACTCCGCTCTGTACTAAGATTTTTTCTAATCTTAAGTACAGTGATTAATTATTCCACGAGCTTTACGGTAAAGGTAAACAAGGTTGCAAGCGTCCATAGACGGCGGTAACCGCTTACTAATAAGGGGACCATGAATAATGAAAAACTAATGAAAAACATTAATCTTAAGACAATTCACTCTCAAGACACACGAATTTATTAAAGTCCAAACTAAACAACATACCTTGTGCTTTGAAAACTCTCATAAGGGTCCCCGAAGGAGTAGGCAGAATTGTATAGGTAGTACCGACACACACACAAGACTCGACGACGATATAAATACTTATATACATAGTAGTGTTCCGCTCAAGGGGCTATTTGCGTGACAAACGTGAGAGTCGAATCCGCGACCTCAAGCTTTGCAGTCAGGAGCTGTACCAATAGACAGAAGGCCACTTGTTTGTCTATGAGTCCTTGTGTACCTCTTTGC
The DNA here is from genome assembly GCA_016069955.1 of Drepana arcuata. Taxonomy (NCBI): domain Eukaryota; kingdom Metazoa; phylum Arthropoda; class Insecta; order Lepidoptera; family Drepanidae; genus Drepana; species Drepana arcuata. Next base: position 7,584 of record JACCPG010009033.1, read on the forward strand.
GCGCGCGGAGGTCCATCGCGGCGACCTCAGCGGCCCGGCCCTGTCCGGCGAGGGAGTCCCACGCGGCGGCCACCAGCTCGGCCTCCGCCTCCTGCCTCGCCAGGGTGACGCGTCTCTCTTCAATCATCTCCTTCCTCTCTCGCGCTGTCTCTTTGCGTTTCTCGGCGCGCGCTCGTTCGGCTGGTTGCCAAGCATTACGATCGTTATATAATATCCACACACCTTCCCACAAGGGTCCCCGAAGGGGTAGGCAGAGGTACCTATACACCTCTCAGATATATTTTAGTTGCCAACGTGACAGATGACGAGTCCATCGCCGTTACTCAAGCACGACTACACATAGGTACGTCTTTGAATTGCCTCTCAGACATATGCAGGTTTCAATGTTTTTCCTTCACCGTAAGTTCGTCGTTTGACTAATTACTGTACTTAAGTTTAGAAAAACTCATTGTTACAGTCGGGATTCGAACTTGCGGTATTTGTGTCGCAGGCAACTGCGGGATGAGTTTCTCGTCGATTGCAAAAGGTTCGGTGGTAGAACACAGATTTTTCTACTAGGTAAGGACTTAGTAAAATATCCTATACTATCAATAGAATAGCGCACCATCAGACCTCAAACAAGTTGTGACAGATAGCTAACAGTTACTCACCTTCTTCCTCCTTCTTGATATCATTCTCCCAAATACTCTTGAATCGCAGCGCCTCTTGCTTAAGCATCTCTTTCTCCTTCTCCCGCTGTATCTTCCGCTGCTCCAGTTGGTAGTCGGAGTACCTGGTGCATTCAAGGTCGCGGCGCTTGCGTTCCATGGCGTCAATTTCCATTCGCGCCGCCTGGGGGGGGGGAGAAACAATCTTGGTCACAAATACAGTGAGTTAGAAGTTACACTTAATTACGTGCGAAAGTTTTCTACAGACTGAAAGTAGATGGCCAGTCTGTATATCAGTCATACATATTACACCATGTAGTTTTCGTGTCTGTAAAAAATACACTTTCTACACTTTTCTATAACACGCCAAAAAAATTAAAGCGAAAAATTTTTTTTTCCTATTTCTTTTCTTTCTTCACTTGGTAGCCTGGAAGAAATCGCTTTTGCGATAAGGCCGCCTATTTGTGCCTATTACATGTTGTTCTCTGTTGTTTTTCTTATACATGTGTGTGTGTACAATACATAATACATTATTATTATTGTTAAAGCTTTAAAAATTCGTCTCACCAAAGCTTCAGACTCCTTCATGGCGACTTCGTACCACATTTGGTCGAATTCCTTTTCGGCCATCTTGCGGGCCTCCTTCTCCTTGATCTGGTAAAGTTGTATTTCTTGCGATTCCTTCGCGCGCAGTTTCACGATGCAAGGGTGTACATGAACGCATTTTGACCTAAAATTATTGAAATTAGAGTGGAGTGGAGTAAAGTGGTTCGAGTAGGTACCTAGTTGCATTTAACACAATGTTTGCAAGTTCAAATCCCAACTGTACCAACGAGCTATTCTAAGCTTTACAGTGATTGGCCACACCACGAGCTTCATGGTGAAGGTAAACATCGAGGGGAAACCTGCATAATATATGTGAGAAGGAATCCGAGATATTCTTATAGTCGAGCTCGAGTAACGGCAATGGACGGCGAGTCCCATATTCCTCTGAAAATTTTCTCTGGCGGGAATTGGGTGCCGGCGAGCATGTATGAAGAGACTGATGAGCTTAAGCGCAACGTCTGTAAGTCAAGAAAGAACTGGCACTCTACTCTCTCTACCGACCCCCTGGAGCTTCTAGCTGTCACGCCCAGCTTTGCTTGTAGGAAACAATAAAAGCTCCTGAAACTCGGCAACCAGCGCCACTCACTGGGTGTAATTGTGTTTACAAACCATCCAGGTATCCATTGTGTATACAGACAAAATGACATCCAAATTAGACCCGCCGTTCAGGAGGAGTTAGGTGACAAGCACACGTAGAGAAGTTTCCTATATGTATTAAAAAGTAAATAAAAAAGACATACAGCGGGGTATCCTTGTATTTCTCCTCGTGCTCCCTCTTCCGCTTCTCCAGCAAATACTTGAGCCTGTCCTGCTTCTCCTGCCAGATCTCATCCACGCCAGCCTGGGCTTGCTCCACGAACTTGCGAATATTCTCTTCTTCCTCTCTGCCGTAGAGCTTCATTAAGCTGAAACAATTGTAATGAATCTGTATCCTATTAATATTTCAAATGCGAAAGTTTGCGTGAATATAAGAATTGTATCTTATTGCAAGTGAATATTTAAAGTTTTTATGAGAATAGTATTTTCTTTAAACACAATGTTTGTTACACAATCTCGCCAGAACAGCTGCACGGAACAGAGATAGACTATTAGCTGGATAAGCACAAATGAGACAGGATGCGAAAGTTTCCTGCAGGAACTGCAGCGCGCGATCTAGGTACGTCTTGACGTTCCCGTCAAGAGTACTCGAAACTCTTTTTGTACGGTTTCACGTAAATTTTTGCTGACTTACTGTTTACTTAGTTACCTATCTCACATGTTACGTAGTACAAATCTACCCGACACTCGGGACTTTACTTACGCCATTACTGTTATATAATAATAATAAGTGCAAAACATTACTGCTGGGAAACCCCATGTATTGTGCTCAACTCCACAACTTCCTTTACGTCAATTAACTAACTTAAAAGGTGCACTGCCTTTTATGTACATAAAATACTACTCCCGTAGTCAACGACCCGATACTGACAAGCAAAACGAGTACTAACCGTGCTCTCTTGTCATTTAAGTCGTCTTCATAGGACGCCATGCAGAGGTCCACTCGGCGAGCCACGTTGTTGATCAGCGACCTAGAAGAAACCAGTTACTACTTTTATACCACCAAGGTGCCGACCCGCGACCACTATGACAATTCAAAGACTTTGCAACCCAGTAATGATGCATACTTATGTACATATCATCATGCCGAGTCCCTAACGGGATAGGCAAAAGGGTAGAGCGCCAGTTCCCTCTAGACTTACGAATACCTCTTTCGCTTCGTCCACATTCATCAGTCTATTCATACATGCTCAGTGGTTTCGAGTACTCTTCACGTTCCCGTCCTTGAGTGTCCGATCGATTTGATCTAGCTAGTCGGAACGAGGTCTTCCTCTGCCACTTCTTGCACACCCTCGCTTTGTATATCTGTTTCGTCAATCTTCACTCATCCTTTCTATATTTTTCTTGCAACGTGTATGTTGAAGGCTTATTGCTTTACGGAAGAGGAAGGCGAACATTGGAAAACCAACACGTGAGTAAAAATCAAAGATGTACCGGTTTTCTTTACACAATAATAAGTAATGAGCTCTTTGGGAGGTTTGTTATATTGTGTTGGCAGCAGAGGGATTAGTCCTATTATGCTGCTTACATAACGTAACTCGTCGAACATAGAGTGGCAGCGCGCTAGTGATACTTCAATCAATCAAATCAATCAAATATATTTATTGCATGTAAAAAAACTTCCGTATCGTTAGTGTAAATAGGCTACGGTAACCGTTTTCCATCAGGTGGGCCGTATGCTTGTTTGGCACTATTGTTCATAAAGTTCGTCTAATAGTGAGCGATCAGGTTTTGGACGCTTGTAACTTCAGGGGTATCGCCTGGTGCTGCCGACCCTAAGCGTGACGATGAAGATGTACAACGTCTTTTGGTGACCCGGCTGCGCCTCTGAGTGCTTACCTGCGGTCGCATCTTATAAAGAAGTCACATATTTGTTTGTCCTTTAGTTCTTTCAGCCTGTTCTCGGCGCCTCGCCTCTGCTCCTCCTCTTCAGCTCGAAGCTTCTTCACGAACCTCACGTAGCGAAACGTGGAGTTCAGAACCCTTGATGTCTACGCGAAGACATATTGTGAAGAACATTAATGGATTTATTTACGACATTAGAGCTGTGATGGCCGAGTGGACCTACAACACTAAGATTGCAAGTTCGAATCCCGACTGTACCAATGAGTTTTTCTGTACTTAAGTAAAGTGATTAGTCACACCACGGTGAAGGAAAATATCAAGAGATGGACCCGCCATCTGTCACGCTGGCACCTAAATATATCTCTGGCTGAAAGTGGGTGTGTGGGTACTACCTATACACTTATGCCTACCCCTTCGGGGACTCATATTGGAAACGTGTGGATAGTAATCACTAATAGTAAAACTCCACTTATGTTAGAAGTCTTGAACCGTTCGGGTCGAATGAACTAAGCGAACAGTCTCAGAATTTAAGCTACGAGATATTATAAAACATTTCCTTCGTAAGATATGAATTTCCAAAAACAGGTTCTTTCTCCCCTGATAACTCAAGGCACATGTAGCTGTTTCAAACGCTATCCCTGCGGTAGGGTAGTGAGATGAAAAAGGTGGTGTAAGGGATCTATCCAACGACAGTTGTCTGGTCACGTTGTGGCTTACATAGTAGCAGTCCGGCGCACCCCTGGGTCCAGGCCCGTCTTTGGGTATCTTCTGCCTTACTTGTTGAGGAGGCTCCATCATACGATACCAAGAACAAATTACCAGTGTAAAAATAAAATTATAATTTACAAAAAAACAGTCGCAAATTCCAATGATGTTTTTTGACAGTGCTGTCAATATTTTGACGTCACAAATTGTTTTATTTGATAGCTTAAGATATGTCAGCATATCGTATAATCCTAATTATAAGTGCAAAAGTGTGTGAAAACGTTCGTTTTCTTTCACCCAAAAACTACACAAAAAT
>JACCPG010009035.1:0-16572 GCA_016069955.1 Drepana arcuata
TTTCTGAACCGCGTCAAAAGGCCCTAGCTGGTATCCAGGGGCTCCAGCCCGCAGGTGGCAGCAGTACTCCATATGTGGCCGAACTTGCGACTTATAAAGTTGCAGCCTTTGTGAAGATGTGAAGTACTGCTTAGCTCTGTTGAGCACACCGAGCTTCCTCGACGTCAGCTTAGCCTTGTCCTCTAAATGACCACGGAACTGAACGTCGCTAGAAATATCGACCCCAAGGATCCTAATGCTCTCCGAGATGTTCAGGGTAGTGTTCTGGAATTGTGGAGCCACAGAGAATGGAGTTTTTTTAGCAGTGAACTCGCACACTTGTGTCTTAGTGGGGTTGAAGTGGACTAGGTTTAGTCGACCCCAATCGGAGGCACTGCGAAGTGTACTCTCGATTTCAGACACAAGTCGTTCGCGACTTTCCTCCACAGTGGAACGAGGGAGATTAGCACGGCCCTAGTAGTAAGTGTCCCCAGTGCTGTCGTCTGCATAGCAATGAATGCCTTCAATAGAAAGCATGTCATTAATATGCAGAAGAAACAGAGTCGGGGACAACACAGAGCCTTGCATAAGAGCCCAGCATTAATGTCCATGCTTTCGGAGCAGCTACCGTTAACGACGGCTCTTATGCATCTGCTGGACAGAAAGCTGGCGACCCATTTGCATAATCCCTCTGGCAGTCCGTAGGATGGAAGCTTCGATAGAAGACTGCGATGCCAGACCCGATCGAACGCTTTCGCCACATCCAAGCTAACAGCTAATGCCTCACCTTGACTCTCAATGGCGAGTGACCAACGGTGCGTGAGATATACTAGAAGGTCACCGTTCACCGGTCACCCGTTGAGCGTCTGTGGCGGAAGCCATACTGTTGTTCACTCAACGAACCGTGACCCTCTAGATATCGCAGGAGTTGCGTGTTAATCACTCGCTCCATAATTTTAGAGAGGAGGGAGGTGATGGCGATCGGCCTGTAATTTGATGGGTTTGATCTATCGCCCTTTTTGGGCACTGGGTGCACGTGGGCGGTTTTTTTTTTTAGTGTTACCATAGATGTTTAGATTTTAATTTTTAGTGTTACCATACCTTTTGTTTTCTTTCCACCATTAATAGTCTTCAAGTTTTCCATATTTATAGCATTCATACCTTCTTTTGGCTGTATCTTTAATACTTTTTCATTAATTAATGATACATTTGAGCCTGAATCATAAATTCCAGAAACTTTTATAGTATCATTGAATAATAACTTAACTTTTATTAATGGTGCCACTTCTAGTTTTTTCGGTCCTTCTCATTCAGTTCGATTTCCAATTCAGAGTTATTTATAGTTCTAACAACACCTCTTTGATTTTTTTCTTTAAACCAACAGTTTTCCTCAGAATGGTAACGTTTACCTTTTTTTCATTGAAACAGATTTGGCAATGTCTTTATTTTTTTTGATGTTGTGTTAGTTTATATAATACTTCGTTTATCATATGTATTCCTCCTTACTAGATAATTATTCCAATTTACCTATTTCATTGTAGAGATCTTCTGTTTTTTCTAGGGTTTCTCTATTAATTTTATCAGCAACATTATTTGGTAAACCATATGCTATGAGGTCTATAAGTGTCCCAGTATCAATTGATTTCCTTACTTCTAGTAACAATTTTTCTTTTTTTAAAGCGTATTCAAGTAACGATCCTGTTTGGTGTTTAAAAGCAAGGGCGTATCTAATAGGAGACCGTCCCTTATTTGTAAACGTCTCATAAAAACTTTTTTTCCATCTCTCCCATTCCGATGATACTAAAAGTTCAATTAACAAACAGCTGTACCAATCAAGACTGGAATATTCCATAGAGTTTTTTAAGATTTCAATTTTCATTTTGTCTTCATTAATTTCAAATCGTTCACATTCTTTGTTAAAATCTTTCATCCACTGACAAGCATTTGCATTTCTGCCAGTGAATTTCCCAATAACGAAATCCTTTGCAATTTTACTAAATGTTGAGTTTCTGATGGTTTTTGTTTATTTTCAATTTATTTCTCTAACAATTGTTCTATCTCTAACAGCTATATCTGTTTTTTCCAAAATTTCCTCTAGGTAATAATCATTGTATTGTAAGTTTTCTTCTTCATCTAAGTATATTTTCGAAATGTTTTCTGTCAAGGTTATCCATATTTTCCTTGTTTGGTGTCTTTTGAAGAGTGATTTTCGTACTTTGGCATAGTTTGAGTTATTTATAATTTCTGGATGTAGATTTACAGGTTGATATTCGACTGGCATTCCAAAAGTCTGTCCATGCGGTGTAGCTATTGAGGTTATGCATATGATATTTGATTTACCATCATTTGATGGCATTACAGCAAAATCAAAGCGCAATCTCTCCATGTTTTTTGAAATATTAGCAAAAATGTAGTTTTATAATGATGTTTCTTATGGTCTTAATTAAATTAAAGGCGTAGCTGCGTTTCTGTAATATATAAGAGAATTATTTACAAACACTGTTTGTAACTTAGTACAGCAATTACATTACAATATATAATAAAACGATAATTACCTGTAATATATAAGAGAAACTACATTTAAAGCCTTTAATTACACTGTTTTATAATTGGTTTTATATTATATTATTATATTAGAAACTATTGTGAAAAATAATCTGACATTTGTGACAGAAAAGATCATAGCATTGGATAAAGAGCGGCGATCTCGGCGATGGACTCGCCATCTGTCACGTTGGCACCTAATATACCTCTGGCGGAAAGTGGGTGTGTGGGTATTACCTATACACCTCTACCTACCCCTTCGGGGACACTTGTGGGAAGGCGTGAGGATATATTAAAGAGCTTTTCTTTACACATATATATTTATATATTTATGAGATTTGGACCCCTATTTGGTAAAGGCCTCCTCCATCCTTTTCCATGACTCTCTGTCCTTGCCTGACTTTATCCAGTCGTTTCACGCGACATGTGTTATGTCATCAGCCCACCGTCTTAATTGTCGACCAACATTCCTTTTACCCCATTGGTCCTTTCAATCGTGTGGCTTCAATGGTCCATCTTCCGTCTGTGTTTCGTGATATGTGTCCGGACCTTCTCTACTGAAGCAAGAGTGCGCGCCTGAGAGCATCGGTGAGTTTAGTTTTTGATTAATATTTTCGCTCTTAATTTTATGTATTCTTCTAATTTTCAACGTGCTCCTTTCCATTACTGTTTGATTTTTTGTTTTATTTTATTTGTAAATATACAAGTTTGGCAACCATACAACTAGCAGGGTAATAGGCATGTTTTAAATATTGTCTACTGTAGCTTCCTTTTAGGATTTCTCTTAATGCCCAGAATTTATTCCATGTTGCGTTTATTCTTCTTGTTACTTCTTCTCCGTTGTTGGACGTTTTGAATGAGATTTTCTTCCCCAAGTAGATATATACATATCATCACGCCAAGTCCCTAACGGGGTAGGCAGAGAGTATAGAGCACCAGTTCTCTCTAGACTTACATACCTCTTTCGCTTCGTCTACATTCATCAGTCTCTTCATACATGCTCGTCGGTTTCGAGTACTCTTAACGTTCCCGTCCTTGAGAGTCCGATCTATTTGATCCAGGTAGTTGGAACGTGAGAAGAGGCAGAGGAAGGTCCTCTGCCTCTTCTTGCACACACTTCTGAAACACTTCGGAATCTGCCCCTATATACAGTCCACTGTTTATCATATTCACATTATTATATATCACTAATTGCATAATTATTCATATTTCTTGCCCATATTTAAGCTCAATTCTCTCTAGTAAATCTATTATACAGTCCACTCAAACTTATACACCCACCTTTTAAAAGAAATCACAATTTGTTCTCGAACATTCCTTTTTGTTCTACCCACATGTGACTGATTTGTATTGGCCTAAGCTTGGAAAGCAGTTCGAAGTAGATACATTCTTTCAATAATTATTTATTTTATTACCGTGTCATTGACCTTGATTAGTATCAGCTGTGAGTTGTGTCTGTGTAATAATAACGTAGATACATAACGAGAATTGTTCAACCAAGTTAATTTACTTGTTTGGTAAGTACGCAATAAATAAGTAATAAGTGCTTGTCTGTGTGATCGGCTCATATATTGGATTAGATACATCGTTTTGCTCGACATTTTATTTTACATTTCTGCAATCAGTTATTGTCCAACCTGCTACAGCTCATTAGTGAAGTTTATTCTGCTTGCTTATTGAATACTTACTCACTACGTTTTAAGTTGTATTACTATCTAAACCGTAAGTCAAGAAATTTTATAATCTCAATTCATACGTACGTTCGTTGTTGAACTTATTAGCATTACATAAACAACGCTTGATAAAACAAAACGATTAGCGTTGTGTAACTGCTGCCTAACAATAATCCTTATGTCTATAGCCCTAAAGACGATTTTCCTTTGAGTGCCTTTAATACTTACCATTTGTCTTATCGTAATTATAGTTGTTAATATTCACATAGCTCATTATTAAGGTTCATAAGTAATCTATTAGTTTCAGCACATCGTCTTTTTCTTTTATAGCCTATAGTTTAAAATATTAATAAACATAGGTAAATAAGTAAAACTCGTAAGTTCAACTCATCTCACTATAAAATATCACATTTCTGCACTTGACCTTTTGTATTTTGATTGTTAAATATTTCAACTTTAAACATGCCACACTCAGCCCCACTGCGCTCCCTGAACTGATATACCACTGCCACACTCAGCCCAACTGTGCTATCTGCACTTATACACCACTGTCTCAGCTCATCCACGACGGGGTCCATACATACAAGGCCCCGTCATATGCTGCACAGCTCATTCGTCAGCCCACCTGCTTCCTCCTCATTTCGAGGAACAGTGTAAGCATGTGAGGAGTGTGGCAACCCTAACTACCACACATCTCCGCATCGCTTCGCTGTCACCTGGTCCTCAGCTCATTCGTCAGCCCATGTTCTTCCTCAATATTTTGGGGAACAACCCACACAGCGTAACACACAAGATTACCGTCAATTCTCAGCACATGCCCCACAGGGTGCTTCTACATAACACCCAAGCCCTCCTTCAAATACACGCTCGCGCAGTACGTCTCACGTAGGTGGTCAACAACAATGACTATCTGCCATGGCTGAGCACCCAGAATTGCCAGAGCACGAACATACATTATCAGCACACACACACACCCACATTCAGCACACATACACCTACATTCAGCACACACACATCCACATTCAGCGCACACTCATCTACCACAAATCCGCACAACAACATCAACTCATACTAATATTTGCAACTCAGCATTAGCAGCTATATTGCACATACAGATCATTCACCCATTTTACTACCTACTGTCTCACTATTGAAGTTTAAAACTTTCTCAAAGCTAATAATGAAACGATCGCACACAAGCTTTCTAATCAGCACATATCTTGGTTATTAAACCCTCCTAAAGGGCCCTGCTTTGGGGGCCTTCATAAAGAGCTGTAAAATCTACCAAACAATTAATTTATCACGTAATCAGCACAACATATTTTGAACCATTAACCGGCCATTTTCTAATGGGTCGTCCACTCACTGCTTTGCCCGAGCCATCTTTCAAAGATAGGCCAATCTTAGCCCTTCAACGTTTTCAGCTCATTCGAGCTCTTTCTCAGCGCCTTTGGACTCTATGCACCAGATCCTACCTCCATACTTTACAATCCCGATCCAAATGGCTCTCTCCTACCTCCCCTCCTCAAGTTGGTGAACTAGTACTCATACACGAGGACAACCTGCCTCCGCTCAATTGGAAACTTGGAAGAATTGTCAGCACATTACCGTCAATGCCTTTCTTCATCTTTACAATCAAGCCCTCAATCACGCCAGTTGATTTGCGAATCTCTTCATTGCGGATTCGATCTTTCCCATTTTCACTACACATCCGTTCGTTCTTAGTGCTCTCAGATAGTTATCTAGATATATAATGAACAGCCAGGCAGACATGCTACACCCTTGTTTGACCCCCGACTGCACATCAAACCAGGGTGACATCTCACAGTTAACCCTAACGCACGCCTCGCTATCACAGAGTGATTTCACGGCATGCAGTAGGGAACTGCTCACTCCATATCCAGGCAACACGTCCCAGAGTTCCTTTCGAACGACTCTATCAAATGCCTTCTCTTAGTCGACGAAAGCGCAGAAAACCCTTTGGTTAATATCCAAAAACTTTTTCGCGATTCCGCGAAGCGAGAAGGTTTGATCTATACATCCTCTTCCTGGTCTAAATCCTCATTGAGATTCCCAGAGAAACCTTTCGGATCACTCTTGCATTCTTATCGTCAGGATCTTCGTGTACACTTTACTAGCTAAGCTGACCAAGCTGATGGCTCTGTAGTTTGAGCAGTCGAATCGTGATCCCTTTCCTTTATAGAAAGGCACGATGACTTCTCGCCTCCAGTCATCCGGAACATCACCCTTTTCCCAGCAAAGATTGCATAGCAAATAGATGACGTCCCAGACCGCTGGTCCACCGTACTTGATCATCTCAGCCGTAATCCCATCGATTCCCGCTGCTTTTCCTCATTTCAGACTTCTTATCGCTGTTATAATCTCTCCCATACTTATTTTATCCGCTGTAGGATCCTCGACAGATTCTGTTGGAGGCAGCTCTATGAGTAGATCAGCGGCATCATCATCATACATATCTTTGTAGAATTCACTCCATCGCCTGAGGACGTCTGTTTTGTCAGTCAGTATGTCATTGTCCTTCGAAATAATCACATTCATCCTACTGCTAGCTGTAACACAATTTCTGGACTTCTTAACTTCCCTCCAAAAAAGTTTTGCATTGTCCTTGAAATTATGTGACAGTTTTTCGTCTACGGTCATTTGGAACCTCTCACGCTTCTGAGATATTATCTCTTTCGTACGATTTTTTGCAGGCGATATTTTTCTTTCATACTTTCACTTGAGCTGGACATAGCCAAAATGTCTTGCCTTGCATCCTTCTTCTTTTTAACTTCTTCTTTCACTTCATCATCCCACCAACCATCGCCATTTTGGTTGTCCGCCCTTTCGAAATGCCACAAACCTCTTTCGCGGCGCATAATATGCTGGACTTAAGGAACTGCCAACAAACATCGACACTCTCACACACATCTTTCGGGGGACAGGCTAGCTGTTCAGATACCCTTTCTTGATATCTGTCTCTAATAGCCGCATCTTGAAGCCTTCAGCTTTTGATGCGGTCTGCGACTGCAGAACAGTGACCCCCAGCACGGGATCGCCAGCCCGCGAACAGACCCCTTATTCTAGTTATAACTAGAAAGTTTTCCGTTCCCAGGACGGCTCCCCTATACACCCTGGTATCCATCACCTGTGTTCTGAGTCGCTGATCTATTAGAAACAGATCTATCATGCTTCGCTCGTTTTTCCGTTCCCATGTATACTGATGAATCCTTTTGTGGTCGTACATGGTGTTCGCCACAAAAAGGTTTCTCTCCATGCATACATCTAATATCAGCTTGCCGTGCTCTATCGTTAAATTTTATGACAAAAAGTGATTTATCTCAAAAATTAAATCGATACCCCCCTGATTTTTTGCTGGCTCTGGGTGGGTACCACCCCTGCCTACCTCCCTGCACCACCGGAACCCGATTGTCACCGCGGGTTCAGGAGATTTCCGGGAAAAAAACAATACCACGTGCTGGTGAAAAGTGAGAAGGAGCAGTGGAGAGTCCTGTAACTTCTCACTAACGAAGACCCTCACCAGGAAAGCGGATCCCCGAAGGTTCCAAAATTTTTCATTCCTTACTTTGGAAATTACAAACTTTTTAAACTTTTAAATTCCCGGCGGTTATCTTCAGTAACCACTTAACCGTTCGAAAAACGAAGATAGCAACTCGGTGCGCGCTGCCGAGAGGAACACAACCCTACAACTTCCAGATTTTTACCACTATTATTTATCGAGATATTTAAAAAAAAAAAGATATTTAAAGAAATTACAAAATTTCGGAAAACATATGAAAAGTCATAGTTTTTCTTTTGAATTTTTTTTTCTTTCCTTAATTTGTAGAGCTTTGTTCTCTGGTAAAACTCATATTTTTTTCTGAATTTTTCTGGCGTCTGGTTACGGAGATAATTTTTCGCGATTTTCAAAAAAAATTTTGTAATTATTATTAAATATTCAAATTTGACCTCGGATTCGGTCTCACCCAGGTTTTCCAGTTCACCCAGGGTTTCCCTTGGATTGAGCCCAAATCCGGGTCTTCTAGCTCTTAAATTGACGATTTTAGCTTTTCCGGCTTCTACCGTAAAAGTTTCCGGTTTTCTAACAAAGTCAATATCTCTGGAACCACCCGGCCTAGCGACCTGGGGTTTTGACCGTTGGAGAGGGCGTCATACCCTCTACAGACTCATAAAGTAAATTTTTGCTTTAATTATTTTTATTATTATAATTATTTTTATTATTTTTTTAATTTTAAAAAATTTTTTGGGCTAACTATCGAGGCTGTGTCGGACCCCGCCAACGACAATTTCTAAATTATCTGGCTAGCGGTTACGGAGCTATCAAGTTTTCGGGTTTCTTAAATACAAAATTTTATTATTATTAAATATTGACATTAGACCTCGGATTCGGACTCACCAGTGGTTTCTCATTGGTTTGAGCCCAAACTCGGGTACCGTAACCTTAAAATTGGCGATTTTGGTTTTTCCGGCTTTTACCGAAAAGCTTCCGGTTATATTAAAAATTTGATACCTCTGGAACCACTTGTCCTAGCGACTAGGGGTTTTGGGCTGTGGAACGAGCGCTACACCTCGTAGATCTACGTACAACAATAATAATAATTATTATTATTATTTTATTTTTATTTTTAATCTGACAAATATTTTACGTTATATTATACGACTTCGCCATTTAAAGGCACTAGGTTAAGGACCAGGGCCTTATTGGGCCCAAAATTTTAGCATTATTATCATTAGAATTCGACAATTGTAAATTATTTTTACATTATTTATTATTATTTACATTAATTTTATGACTTGAGTGTCTTTTTGGGCACTCAAAAATTGAGATATTTTATTGGATTTGTATACACCAGCAGTCCCTTTACAGCTGCTGGCTTTTAAATTGATTATTTTTAGGTGGTTAGTGTTTTTTCTGTGTCCCCTAAACCAAAATGTTTGGTTTCCGCACCCCTGCGAAAGCCCCCCGCGAGAACACGGAGCTCCCGACGACTCCCGAAAAGGCGACCAAGGCAGTCGTCCCCAAGACCTCACTGGTGCGACGCAGCATCGGGGAATGGGAGTCGGGTATGGTGGATAAGAACCCAACATCCCCGACACACCCCCGGCGGTCGCTCCGACGGGCCCTCCGAAGCCAAAACCGATGGCGGCTATTGCCGCCGCGGTGGAAGTGACGGAGGACTCGCCGGAGAGACCGGTGTACACCAGCAGGGTGGCGGAGGCGAGGGCCTGCCTGAATAAGGCCAAACTGCACCTGAGTAGCTCCCGAAATCTGAAAACAGATATAAAAGCGGGAGTTACAGGCTCTTCAAATTAGTTAAAGAGGCGGAGATGGAGTTTAGGAAATTGGATAGGGTGGGGGGGGAGGGAGGTTCCGGTGGTGGCCCCTCCTCCCCCCCTCTCCACCAGCCCCCAAGGAGTGTGGCTGCGGAGTGGGTGTGAAGGCCCAAGAGGACCTCTCCAAGAGGTTCCTGGAGCACGGCGCTTTGTTGAAGGAGACGAACGAGAGGATGGCCGTGCTCCAGGATTCTATAACAAAGCAAGTCGTGGCCATGTCGTCCCTGGAGAGGACAACGTACGCGGGTGCAGTAGCGGGAGGCCCCAAAAGGATGGCCCCATCGCAGCCCACGGTGCACTCCGTCGTTGTCACCTATAGGGATGACACAGAGACGGGGGAGCAGGTCCTCACACAGGTGAGGGCCGCCATTGATGTAAAAGACGGGTGGATTGGTGGATAGGGTGCGGAAGGCCAAGGATCGCAAAGTGATCCTAGGGTGCGGATCCGAGGAGGAACGCCGCAAGCTGAAGGAGCGCCTGAGTAGTGTAGGTGATCGACTCAGGGTGGAGGACGTCAAAAACAAGGACCCGCTGCTGGCACTGAAGGACGTAATGTCATACAACAGCGACGACGATATCGTCAAAGCCCTTCGGTGCCAGAACCGGGTTCTGTTCAAGGGCCTCAAAGAGGAGGAGTGCCAGCTGGAGGTCCGCTTTCGCCGGAAAGCAAGGAACCCCCATGCCGGGCACGTGGTCATGCGGGTGTTCCCAAGAATTTGGTCGAGAATGGTCGACCAGGGGGCAGTGCACGTGGACCTCCAAAAGGTCAAAGTGGAGGACCACTCTCCACTCGTGCAGTGCTTCTTGTGCCTCGGCTACGAGCACGGTCGGAGGTTCTGCAAGGACACCGCCGTCAAGTGCAGCCATTGCGGGGGCGCCCACTTAAAGTCCGAGTGCGCTAGCTGGCTCGCCAATGCACTCCCATCGTGCTGCAACTGCAGTAGCGCCAAGCTGGACAGGACTGACCATAATGCGTTCAGTGCAGACTGTCCGGTGAGGCGCAAATGGGATGCATTGGCCAGAGCCAGTATAGCGTACTGCTAGGGCACCACGTGGAACCCCACCAGTAGCAAGCCGTTCAGGGTAGCCCAGGCCAACCTACAGCGTAAGAACCTCGCTACCTGCGAGCTTATGCTCGAGGCGGACAGGAGGGGCATCAACGTCGCTCTGCTCCAGGAACCCTACGTGGGCGGGGCTCGAAGCATGAAACAGTACCGGGGGGGCCAGGATCTTCCAGAACACTGGAAACGGGGAGGGCACTGTGAAGGCAGGAATTGCTGTTTTGAACAAAGATAAAAATGTCATACAGTGCCCAAAACTCACCACCAACAACATCGTGGTGGTGAGGATCCGAACCAGCTCCTGGGAGATCGTGGCCGTCAGCTACTATTTCGAGCCCAACCTACCTATCGGGCCATACCTGGACCAATTGAGCGGCGTCGTTGGAGAGCTGGGGCCTGGCGCTATCCTGATAAGAGGCGACGCAAATGTGAAAAGCAGCTGGTGGGGAAGCGGAAGAGTCGACCACAGGGGGGAGGAGATGGCAGGCGCTCTGGAGGACTTGAGCTTGCCGGTGGTCAACGACAGCGAGGTGCCGACCTTCGACGTCGTTCGGGGAGGCCGACGCCTCACCAGTTGCGTGGACGTAACGGCCTGCACGTCGGACCTGCTCGACCTGGTGGAGGACTGGAGATTGGCGAGGTACTAGCCAAAATTAAAGACGAAGAGCATTTGAACGACTTCGTCAATAGCTACTCGGCCTGTGTTGTAGAGGCTTGTGGTCTCTGTATACCCAAAAAGAAAGCCTTCGAGAAGCTCACCGTGCCGTGGTGGTCCGAGGAGTTATCAGCAAAAAAGAGAGAGAGGTCGCCACCCGGAAGCGCAGGATCCGATGTGCAGCACCGTGCCGGAGGGCGGGTGTCGTCGAATAGTACCTGCAAAGCAAACACGAGTATGAGGCAATGGCGAGGTTGGCCCAGACCAACAGTTGGAAAGAGGCAGGACAAGGAAGGCCTTTGGGAGGGGATCTACAGGGTCATAGGGAAAACCTCGAAGCGGGATGAGGACCTACCCCTTGTGAAGGACGGGAAGGAGATGACTCAACAGGAGTCGGCTCGGGTGTTGGCGGAGACGTTTTACCCGGAGGACCTTGAGTGCGGGGATAACGCTGACCACCGACGGACGAGGGTAGAAGCGGACCGGGTAAACGAGTGGGTGCATGATGAGTTGCATGACCCACCGTTTACCCTGGAAGAGCTTAGAGCCGCGGTGGGGAGCTTTAACCCCAAGAAGGCCCCCGGGGCCGACGGTTTCACGGCTGACATCTGCAGCCAAGTCATCTCCAAAGACCCCGTCTTTCACCTAGCCCTGATGAACAAATGCCTAGAATTGTCCTGCTTCCCAACTGCCTGGAAGGAGGCAACCGTCGTCGTCTTGCGAAAGCCTGGCAAAGAGACTATCGAAACCCCAAGGCCTACAGGCCTATTGGCCTCCTCTCAGTGATAGGTAAGATCTTTGAGAAGATGGTAGTTTGCAGGGTCAGTTGGCACCTTATCCCCAGGTTGAGCACTCGCCAGTACGGATTCATGCCCCAGAAGAGCACCGAAGACGCCCTCTATGACCTTATTCGGCAGATCCGCGGTGGGCTTTCTGCTAAAAAGCTCATCACGATCGTGTCGCTGGACATAAAAGGAGCCTTTGACAGCGCCTGGTGGCCGGCTTTAAGGGTCCGTCTGGCTGAGGAAAAGATACCAGTCAACCTGCGGAGGGTGGTAGACAGCTACCTCTGCGACCGAACGGTGAGGGTGAGGTACGCCGGTGAAGAGTACACCAAGCGCACCAATAAAGGTTGCGTTCAGGGCTCAATCGGCGGCCCCAACCTCTGGAACCTTCTTCTCGACCCATTACTGAGGGATCTAACAGATACAGGGGTATATTGCCAGGCTTTCGCAGACGACGTCGTGTTGGTGTTCACCGCCGAAACGGCGCTTGAGGTGCAGAGATGCGCCAATGCCGCCCTCGAGCATGTTCGCGGGTGGGGTGTCAAAAATAAGCTGAAATTCGCACCGCATAAAACAAAGGCGATGGTCATCACGCGGAAGCTGAAGTTTGACACTCCACTCCTGAGCATGGGCGAGGTAGACATTGGCATGTCCGATGAGATCAGGATCCTGGGGCTCACGATAGACAGCGGGTTGATGTTCAACGCCCACGTTGCGAACATCTGCAAGAAGGCGTTGGGCGTCTATAAGCAACTGTCGCGAGCCGCCAAGGTGAGTTGGGGCCTCCACCGTGACGTGATCCGCGTTATTTACATGGCAGCGGTGGAGCCAGTGATCCTGTACGCCTCCAGCGCATGGTCGGAGGCGAGCAAGAAGCTTGGGGTGCAGAGGCAGCTTGGCGCGGTTCAACGAGGATTCGCAAAAAAGCTCTGTGGAGCCTAGCGCACCGTCTCCCTGACCGTGGCACTGGTACTGGCGGGGATACTGCCACTTGACCTCAGGATACAGGAGGCAGCCGCCCTGTACGAGGCCAAGAGGGGGGTGTCCCTGCCAGTGCTAGGCGATGGGGAGGTGGAACGCGGCGTTGCATCCACAGAAGCACCGCATCCGGCAGAGCACATGAGCCTGGAGTTCTCCAGCTTGACAGACCGAGCGCAGGTAGATAGCCGGGTCACCCAGTTGGTTCGGGTCTACACGGATGGCAGCAAGATTGATGGCCGGGTCGGAGCTGCGCTGTCTCTTCGGAACAGCGAAGCTGAGACAAGAGCCATCAAGCTCAAGCTGCCACCGCATTGCACCGTCTACCAGGCGGAGCTGCTGGCCATATGCCGAGCCACGAGGGAGGTCCTCAGATGCGTCGAGGCAAGCTTCGCAATCCTCAGTGCCTCGCGCTCGGCCTTGGAAACTGTAGTCGGCAATACCTCCCCCCATCCCCTGGCGGTCGAAACGCGCCATAACATCCGGCGCAGCCACGCCCAGGGCAAGGAAGTCTCCTTGTTCTGGGTGAAGGCACACGCAGACCAGTTAGCCAAGGAGGCTGCTCTGCGCCTCAAGCGAAAGGCGGACTACGAGAGGTGCCCGGTTTCATTCGTCAAGCGAGAGCTCCGGAAAGCGTCGCTTGACGAATGGAACCAGAGGTACAGGTCTGGGTCCACCGCGCGCCATACCAAGGTGTTCCTCCCGGATGCCATTGAGGCGTACAGGGTGGTCCGACAGCTCCGACCGACTGGCATATTGACGCAGATGCTATCGGGGCACGGTGGGTTCTCGGAATACCTGCACAAGTGCAAAGAGAACCCTTCGTGCCAGTGCGAGCCGGGCGTCGAGCAGACCCCCTTGCACGTACTCACGGACTGCCCTATTTTCGGCGTAGATAGGTACGAATATGCCGAAAATATATAATGCTTCTAATATTTTGCGTGACAATAGTTAAATCATTTTTTTTACTTGCATATGTTTTGCAAGGTTTGAAGTATCACACTCGAAGGAGTGTGCGACTTCAATATTATCTATTTCATGTATTGTATCCATTGTAATAACCATATTTGTTTGAGTTAAAGTTTATATGTCGGTATATAAGGAGATTGCCCTTTTAGGAGAAATCAATATACAGTGAAACTTGGTTAAGTGGGACCTGGATAAGTGAGAAACCTCCATAACTGGAACTCATGCTGAGGTCCCAACACTTTGGCACTGAATTACCTCTGTTAGTGGGACGAGGTAAACCTCTATA
The DNA here is from genome assembly GCA_016069955.1 of Drepana arcuata. NCBI lineage: Eukaryota > Metazoa > Arthropoda > Insecta > Lepidoptera > Drepanidae > Drepana > Drepana arcuata. The sequence goes on from JACCPG010009035.1 coordinate 14,286, forward strand.
TCTGGGATTTGTTCTTTCGATTTATCATCATAGTTACCTCTATAACTGAGACAGCGAGTAAATTTTATATGCATAAACCTCTGTAACTGAGATAACATTGTTTGTTTACTCATTCTTAGTCTACCCACAAATTCCACACGTAATTTCAAGTACGTAAGTACAATTTTTTTTTAATTAAAACTCATTTACATACGTTATCACACGTTATTTTATTTAATGATCGCACCTGTATAACTGAAATAACCTGTATTCTCACCTCTATTAATGGAACCCTCTGTAAATGAGACAGATATTTATTTATACCTGTATATCTGAGACACTGGGTAAGTGGAATACCTCTATAAGTGAAACGACATTGCAGGTCCCTTGATGTCTCACTTAACCAGGTTTCACTGTATATATCGACACTATTAAAAACTATATATAATATAGTTTTTAATAGTGTCGATATAGTGTGTGGAACTAGTTGAGAGACAGCTCTGTATTGAGTTATGTAAGATGTATGATATTTTGTAATTTACGTCTAGTATGTGTTGTGAGGACAAGTATATATGATTGTGTGTGTATAGATGAGAATGTAGTGTTTTAATGTGCATGTGAGTTGAGATTTTGGAATAACCTTCTAAGCGTGTGTGTATATCAGATGTGTGTATTATAGAAAAAGTTTTACTCCGCTGTTTAATATCTAAAATATTTGCGATTTCTAAACAAAACAAACAATTGAGATCAGCAGTACCTATGCTGGAATTCCATATCATTATTCCTGAATTTAAGGATAGTCATTTGGTAATTAAATCTTGTTGTACTTGTTGTAGGTGATGTACTTGCGCTTCATTTCTTATTTGTATTATAGGCAATGTCTCGCTTAATCTCACATAGACCCGCCCAAAGGAAGTCCAGTAAAATTTGTAATGATTCGTTTTAGTGAGGTCTCTTGCCAGGAAGTGAAGCCGTGCTGCCTTTGCTGTTAATTGCTCTGATACATACACGGGGTCGTCCTCATTAACAGTAAAACCAAGGTGTTTTGCTTGTAGTTTGCTTTTGCTGTTTTTAATATTGTATGACTTGCACATTTTTATTACTTCGGCTTTTAACACTATGGAGCTAAATTCGACAATGATAGGTGTGTTACTCTCTGCGTTTCTCTTTCCATTTATTCTATAAATATCCTTAATATCAGATTTTTCCACTTTACAGCTAATATTGCGCTATAATAATGAATGCGCACGCTGCGAGAGTGTACGGACGTATAAATTGTGTTACGCGAATTACAGGATGCACATCGGAGGGTCTCAAAAAAAACCGTTTAGATTTTTAAAGTGTTTATTTCACTTCCACAATATGTACTTCATTCTACGACACTTATTATACGAGTACTTAGTTACTAAGGGGTGTCCGATTGGTCCGAGGTTAGGAAGACAAAAGGCGCATACAAGTACTTAGTTACTAAGGGGTGTCCGATTGGTCCGATGTTAGGAAGACAAAAGGCGCATACAAGTACTTAGTTACTAAGGGGTGTCCGATTGATCCGATGTTAGGAAGACAAAAGGCGCATACAAGTACTTAGTTACTAAGGGGTGTCCGATTGTTCCGATGTTAGGAAGACAAAAGGCGCATACAAGTACTTAGTTACTAAGGGGTGTCCGATTGTTCCGATGTTAGGAAGACAAAAGGCGCCTACAATTACTTAGTTACTAAGGGGTGTCCGATTGTTCCGATGTTAGGAAGACAAAAGGCGCCGCGCTTCGTGGGTGATCGAATTTATAATGTCCCATCCCTTATTGCACAATCACCGTCAGGTGTGCATATGTACGGTGGGTGTCCGGATATGTAACACCTCACCCCCTAGATGAGCAACTATTTGCCAATGCTTAATGCAAAAGTTGCGTCCCGTCGGCTATGCTCTGCCAGTTCAATCTCCTTAGGTTCGGTGGTAATCTTATATTTTTTCTTTGTCTTCAATCGCTGTACATAAAGCACGATGATCAAGCCAGCTGCACTTAATATTCCAAGAATGATGGTGTAAAGGGGTATTGTGGTATGATAGAGTACATCGGTTGAATTCGGTGAAATTGTTTGAACAGGTGTCTCGTACTCAATTTGTTTCAATATATTGTGCAATGTGCTGAGATTCGTCGAAGTCAGGTGGTAGCTTGGTTTTGTTTCGCGAATCTGATCCATGGGAAGCGTCGCGATTTCGACACTAATTCCGTTGACTTTGTCTTCAATATTAGCCAATGTGAATTCCGGGGTGGCTAATTTGCAGAATTTGGGTATGGTTGCCAAG